>JAFVLL020037414.1:126636-225001 GCA_021397915.2 Tor tambroides | reverse complement strand
TCAACTAATTTTTGTAGGAGATTCTCAACTTTTTGTTGTATAAATTTAAAACAACAAGTTGAGAAAACTCAAAAATCTGCTGAAGCTGGTTGCCTTAAAATTTTAAGTTGACTCAACTTTTTTTCTTACAGTGCATTATTTTTAAGAGTGTAGAGGAATATTTTACTAAAAAAAAAACTAAACAAAATAATATATATATAGTTTACATTTTTACTCATGCTTATGTTGTTCTGTTATTTAAAGTATTGTTTATATGCTATTATAGTTTGTATTAATATTTTAAATCATTTATAATATTTATAATATAATATTTATAAATATTTTGAATAGCTTTTATTTTCATATTTACATTTTATTATTTTTTTACATTTTCATTCAATTTTTTTTTACATGTTTTTATGTGTCATTTTTATTTGTTGCTTTTTAAAATATTACTTTTTTTAGTATTTGCTTTTTTATCTAATATTTATATTTTATTTTATTTCAGCTTTATTTCAATAAACAACCATTTTTTAATAGTTTAAGCTGACGATAATAACCCTGATTCCGTGAAACACAAAATAAGATATCAGGCAGAATGTTCAAGCTGCTCTTTTCCGTATAGTGAAAGTGGATGGTGATTTATAAACACCATAGCTCACGAAACACCATAAAAGTACCGTAAAACTATCAATAAATGTAATATATGACTTTCATGCTATATTTCAAGTTTTATAAAGTCATTTCATAATTTTTTGTGACTAACAAAGCACATTTAATTTGTTGTTGACTGATTATCCCATTTGCAGTCTCATTTTTTTGTCACGATTTGTCACAACATGCGAAAACCAATGGCATTTGCCATCAGTGATGTCAAACCTGGTGCAAAGTGACCAAATGTGACATTTGTGAAATGAAAACAAGCACAAATTATGTTTGAGAGCCTTAAATTTGGGTCTGCATCTCACAAGAATCTTTTGCATTGCTTTATATTTGTAATATAGTGAACAAATTGTAAGAAAATAATAGAGTTGGAACAACATGAGGGTGAATAAATGATGACAGAAAACACATTATGTATCGACTATTCCTTATTATACTGTATTGTATGCTGAATTTTATTTTGATATTCATCCTTTTTGCACCCTTTGGTGTGGTGAAAACATACCAAGTATAGTTATCTTCAGCTTTATGTAACTCTTATGAAATTGTGTCGTGGATAGACATATTTCTGGTTTGTTTTCAGCCCAGCGGTGCAGCAGCGGTCAGTTTCAGTGCAGTAACGGCGAGTGTATTCCTCGCGGGTACGTCTGCGATCACGACGATGATTGTGGAGACAGAAGTGATGAACAGAACTGCAGTATGTATATTTCATTTCACAGTTTCTCAAATCCAGCGCCGTAAAGAATGTAAAAAGGTGACATGAAGTAGTGTGAATGTTCACAGTAATGTATTCTCTACAGCCTACCCAACCTGCAGAGGAACGTACTTCACCTGTCCCAGCGGCCGCTGCATTCATCAGGTCTGGCTGTGTGATGGAGAGGATGACTGCGAGGACAATGCGGATGAGAGAGGCTGTGGTGCGTCTTTAAAATGTCCTTCTCCATGAGTTTTTCAGGAGATGAAAGTAGCTTGACTGACATGGACTGAACATGGTGTTTTTTGTGGTGTGTTTAGATAATGTCCAGCGTGAGTGTTATCCCGGGGAATGGCCGTGTCCTTCTTCTGGTGTTTGCATCCCTCTGGAGCATCTCTGTGATGGGACGGCACACTGTCCGGACGGAGAAGATGAAACCAACACCACTGCTGGACGCAACTGCAGTCAGTTACCACCTAAAAATCACTAAAGCTGATTTCTGCCAGTGTTGTTTTAGTATTATTCATATACTTTTGTAGTATTAATTAATATTTCAAATGACCTTTTTTTATATGTTCAGTTTTTATTTTGTGATTAAATTTTGTTGTGTGCTTTTGTCATTTTTATTAGTCTCTTTTTTAAATATTTCGATATAGCTTTAATTTATTTGATTTGAATTTGAGTTTAATACTTCAACTTAAAACTTATTTTATTTCAGTTAGTCACCTTTTTAAAGTTTATTTTCAGTTTACATTTTAGTTTTAGTTTAAATGTTAGTAATTTTGTTATGTGCTTTTGTCATTTGTACTAGTTCTTTTAATATTACTATTTATTTTTATTGCAGTTTAGTTTTAGTTCAGTTTTATTTTTATTTATTTTCATTATTTTCATTTTATTTATTTAAGTTATTATTAATAATTTAGGATTAAATTGCAATTAACAATTAACAAAATGTTTTGAATGGTTTTTAGTTAACCATTTTTAACATTTAAACATTTCAAACATTAATTTATTTCAGTTTTACTAATTTTAATACTTAAATTTTTTTGTTTTTAAGTTTTTGTTTTTAATGTAATTTTAAAATTTTATTTTACTTCAGCTTTATTTCTTTTACTGTTTATTGATTTTTAATACATTGAAAAAATTTTGTGGAAACAGATTTCACTCAGAAATTGCTAGTAAATTTCACAAATATGACCCTGGACCACAAAACCAGTCATAAGGGTCAAATAATTTGAAAGCTGAATAACTAAGCTTTCCATTGATGTATGGTTTGTTAGGATAGGACAATATTTGGTCGAGATACAACTATTTGAAAATCTGGAATCTGAGGGTGCAAAAAAATCTAAATATTGAGAAAATCGCGTTTAAAGTTGTCCAAATGAAGTCTTTAGCAATGCATATTACTAAGCAAAAATTAAGTTTTGATATATTTAAGGTAGGAAATTTAAAAAATATCTTCGTGGAACATGATCTTTACTTAATATCCTAATGATTTTTGGCATAAAAGAAAAATCAATAATTTTGACCCATACAATGTATTTTTGGCTATTGCTACAAATATACCCCAGCAACTTAAGACTGCTTTTGTGGGCCAGGGTCACAAATAATTAAAAAGAAAAGCAGGTAACACTTTGAAATATATGTGAAAAGAAAAAATAATGAAATAGTATATGTAAAACGTACTCCAAGAATCTGTATTTAGAACAATGAAAAATATTTTTTAAAGTGTAGTTTCCGTTTTAGATAACAGCAACGACAATTCTTGCCTAACACACTGTTAAAGACATTGCCGCTGTCTTAGTTTTTGGTTTGGTATGACTTTAATCTGCCAGAATTCTGTGTTTGCTTTAACGCTTTGTACATTTTCAGTTTCCTCTAAGATTTTCCTAACATTTCGAGTGTTTTGTGACAGGTATCTGGCGCTGTGCATCTCTGAGCTGTGAGCATCGCTGTCACTCCTCTCCTGACGGAGGAACCTGCGCCTGTCCGCCGGGATACTTGGTCAGCAGAAACGACAGCCGCTCATGCATTGGTAAAACGTTTGATTGGTGATTACAAATAGTTGCTCATATTCAGTCAAACCGGTGACTTGCCATCAACTCTCCCTGTATTCTGTGCAGATTATGATGACTGTAGTCTGTGGGGCATGTGTGACCAGCTGTGTGAGGATCGGATCGGAAGCCATCGCTGCAGCTGTCGGGACGGTTACCTTCTGGAGCAGCACAAATACTGTCGCGCAAATCCCTCATGTGAGTCCCTTCAGGCCTACAGCATATACTCAGTCTCTGTGTTTGATGAAGTGCTGTAACTGATTCACTTCAGGTTTATTTGTATAAAGCTTTTCACAATTCTTGTTTCAAAGCAGCTTCACAGAACGTTCATGTTTTAATGTTACAGTCAGAAAGTATTCTGCTATCAGTCAGAGATTGGTGTCAAAGTACCATCCATATTGCAGTAATATACAGCTATAAGATAATCCAAGTAATGTGCAATGAAATTTTTTTTACTCGGAAATTGCTAGTAAATTTCACAATTAATTACAAACAAATGGCAAGTAAAACATAAAATAAAAATTGAAACTGAAAGGCTGAAAGAGTATGTATGTACTCCAGTTTAAAAAAACCTACTCCAATTTACATAATCAAATCAGTTTTTTTTCCACAGTATGGTTTGGAAACATCATATATTCAGATTAAACCGACAAAATAAACATATTTTACAGCTTGTAAAAGCAGTTGTAGCCTATAGTTGTTTTAATGCAATTTAAGTATAGTTAAAACCTAGTTTAAAAAATGCACGGTTTATCAAAATGTTGCTTAAATTTTTGTTTTGGATTTTATAGTGCATGCAAAATAATTGCATTTGTTCTGTGAACGTTTGAAATGTACATATTTGTCACCCAGTCCTAATGGACTTACAGCTCTGATCTTTTTTTAATGATAAATCATATAAAATTTTGTAATATTTATTTTAAATATATTTTACACTGATTTACAAGTATATTTTAATTGCATTTATTTGTACTTTTTTCTCATAATAAGTCATATTGGATTATTAAATATTATGTATTTACTCAGTATCCTTTTTTCTTATATTCCTATATTATTGGATTGATTAATATTTATTTTAAATATATTTTTCAAAGGTTTACACATTTTGTTTTTCAAATTTACTCAGTTTACATTTATTCTCATAATAAATCTTATTATATTAAATTAGTTTTACACATTTAAGAAAAAGTATTTATTTACTCGGTATCCTTTTTTTCTTATATTAAATCACATTAATTAAGTCATATTTATTTTAAATATATTTTACAAAGGTTAACAAGTATTTAAAAAAATGTATTTATTCACTCAGGGTAATTTTCTCATAATAAATCATATTAAATTAATATTTATTTGAAAAATATTTTGCACAGGTTTACACATATTTTCATTGCACATAGTTTCTTTACTCAGTGTCACTTTTTCCTTTAAGAAATAATATTAAATTAATTCTTTATAAATATATTTTACACAAGTTTACAAGTAATTTTTGAAGTTGTTTTTATTTATTCTTTTTGTTGTTCTTTTTCATTTTTGCTGTTACTTATTACTTACTACTTACTTATATTTTCCTGCATGCTTTCACATAAGAATCTTTGAGACTAATATACCTGGTGTTAACTGTTATCTTATATGTCCATTAATCAGGCTTTTTGCAGCCCATCTCTCTTCAAGCGCCTCAGTTTGCATTGAATGCCATTGTGTTATTAAGCTCCTGAAATGTCTGCCTCCCAACCATTTGTTTGGCAGGCCCTGGAAATGAATAACAAACGCTGGCACCACACAGCCAACCCCAAACTCTCTCACATTAGTTATGTCTTATCAAAAGTACATTATATTATGTGAGTTCTCCAAAGATTGTCAAACTCTAGCCTTCATTTTGAAGCTTACCACATTAATTCACTTTGTTTGGCAATCTTCAGCTGGGGTGCCTTCGCTTATATTCTCCAACGGGAGAGACTTGCTGATTGCTGATGTCCACGGACACAGCGCTCAAACCCTGGTCGAGTCCCAGAACAGAGGAGTTGCTGTTGGTGTGGACTTCCATTACCAGCTGCAAAGAGTCTTTTGGACCGACACAATCCAAAATAAGGTAAAATGGACGACAGACTAACAACAACAGTCCTGAAGTAACATATAGTTGCTAAAAAATAGCATTAGGACTGACATTTATAAGACATTTATAATGTTATATAAGATTTCTATTTCAAATAAATGCTGCTCTTTTAAGCTTTCCATTAAACAAAGAATCCTCAAAAAAATCAAATGTATCAATTTCCACAAAAATATGAAGCAGCGCTGTTTTCAACGTTGGTAATAATAAGAAATATTTCTTGAGCAGCAAATCAGCATATTAGACTGATTTCTGAAGGATCATGTGACACTGAAGACTGGAGTAATGATGCTGAAAATTCAGCTTTGCGTCACAGGAATAAATTACATTTTAAAATATATTCAAAAAGAAAACAGTTATTTTAAATTGCAATAATATTTCACATTATTACTGATTTTACTGTATTTTTTAACAAGACTTCTCTTAAAAAATTTTTTTTTTTTAAAAATCTTACCGACTCCAAATGTTTAAATGGTGTATCTTGATATTTTTCAGTCGTTATGACACTCTTTATGTATTTGCATAAAAAAAAAAAAAAATTTGAGTCATTTCCATGAAACAGCTATTATATCCTAGTAGATGTTTAGTGCAAGTTAAATACAGTTAACCTGTAGTTAATTAATGACAATATTAACAGTGTTGCTTAATTTTATACATTATGTTTTATAGTTCCAGCTTAATCTAATAATCATCATATATATGTATTGCCCAGTCCTGATGGACTTAGACCACAGTTTATTATATTTCATGGCTAAGTGTGTGGCATTAATGTTTCCCACTTACATTCATTTAATGCTCTGGCACCTGTCACGGGTTCTCAGTTTTCCCGAATTTAATAAGTGACCTTTCACAGATTACTGAAGTTCTAACCTTGTCAGGCAGAGTGATATCGATGTTACATTTGCTGTTGATAACAAAGCTCTGCATTATACCAGCTCTTCCTCCTTGGACATGTACTAACGTCCCTGACCCTCAACACACACACACACACACACACACACACACACACCTTCATTGTGCCAGTCAGTCTGCTCTGATCTCACCTCTCATACACCCCAGCAACAACGTTTGGCTAAAGGCCCAAATAAAGTCTGCCTGTCTCAAATAGAGTGTGCCAGTATCTTTCAAGCCTCCCTAAACTCTTCCTGAAGCAATCAGGACCGAGCAATATTACGTTAACCCTCAGAGACCCACTTTGAAATTAAAACATAAAATGTTCGACTTTCAAATGCATCTTAGGAGCAAGTTAACAATTTTATAATGTGAATTTTCCAGCATCTAGGAGTCACACAGCAGGGTCACTGACAGCACTAATGACTGCTTTGTATTAAATTTAACAGTTATATAGTAGCTATATGAATATATGTAGACACACTACCATTCAAAAGTTTGTAGTCGATAAGATTTTTAAATATTTTTGAAAGACGTCTCACCAAGGCTGCATTTGTTTGATTAAAAATGCAGTAAAACAGTAATATTGTGAAATATTATTACAATTTAAAATAACTGGTTTCTATTCGAATATATTTCAAAATGTAATTTATTCCCGTAATTAAAGCTGAACTTTCAGCATCATTACTCCAGTCTTCAGTGTCACATGATCCTTCAGAAATCATTCTAATATGCTGATTTGCTGCTCAAGAAACATTTCTGATTATTATCAATGTTGAAAACAGTTGCACTGCATAATATTTTTCTTGAAACTGTGATTTATTTAATTTCCCAAGACTTTTTGATGAGTAGAAAGTTCAAAAGAAAAGCATTTATTTAAAATAAAAATATTTTGCAACATTATTAATGTCTTTACTGTCACTTTTGATCGATTTAAAGCATCCTTAATTTCTCTAAATTAATTTCTCTAAAAATGTCTTAATGACCATCTTAATACATTTTTTGAACACCAGTGTACAGTGTATGTATTTGTTAAATTGTAGTGTAAGTTATATTGTAAAAACTGTATTCAATTTCCAGTGTAGAAAATGCAATGGTGCAAATTTACAGCCTTAAAAACACACACACACACACACACACATATATATATATATATATATATATATATATTTTTTTTTTTTTTTAATTTTGTTTTACTAATGTTTAACCAAGATTTATGCCAACACAAAAAAATGTGAAGAAAAGAAGAAAAAAAAATTTAAATATCAGTGCTTGGTCTCTGAGGATTAAAGAAAAAAGCAATGAAGGAAGTTGGCTCTTCATCAGCGGAAAGGGGATTCTTCAGCTGATGCCTGTAGATACTGCTAATACGTTAATAATGGGCGACCAGTCTGGCTCCCGAAGGGCCGCAGTCACGGTAACTGGCTCGGATCGGTGCTAGACTCCACGTTTTCTAATCTCCAGAAAGTGTCTGATATGCGGGGAAATGCTCGCATATTTCTGCGTAATTTTATGCAACCTGAGAGTATCTGGAGTGAGCGTGCAGTATTCGTCCGTTTTTTTACACATTCTTTGGCCAGCTCAAAGAGCTTTGTTTCAAACTCTTGGCTACTTTGTGATTTGGAGATCAGCCATGGAGTAAAAAAAGTGGGTACATGCAAGAAGACTGACTTCTGAGTGTCGTGGCAGGGGGTCTCAGAGAGCCACACCACCAGACCACCTTCACAGCTTGAGTTTCTGTAAACGGGTCAGCTCTTTAGACGTTTGGCTCTGGTTTCCAAAGGGCGAAGCCTGCAAAGAGCATTGGTGCCTTAGCTTGTGTTATGATGCCAAGGGGTCCAGCCTGAGAAACTGGTGCCATCTTTTAATCAATAGGGCAGTGGTTTCAGAGTACCACCTCTGGGGCAGAGGAGAAAGCCAAACTCACGGATGTCAGATGATATAAGCCAGACCACGGTCTTATTACCATGATTATTTAAGAAGAGAATGTAATGTCAAGTTTTGATTATGTTCTTGTTGGATTACTGTTGAAAAGACCACCTTAGATCAGTTTTTATAGACTGATTTCATGCTGCATACTAAAGAAAAAACTAGTTTTAGCCATTCATTATCTGAGCTTGAGGCTGGTTGACCATGATGGTCTTTCAAGTGAAGCTGGATAGCCAAGGGATTTCTGCTGGTTGAACCTGTTATTTTAATATTATTTATATACTTTTGTAAGTTTTTATATTACTGTTTTGAATAAGCTTTTTATATTTTCAGTTCTAATTTGTTTCATTTTTAGCCATTTAAAAAAAAAAATTCCTATTTACAGTAGGTTTAGTTTATTTTTATTTCGGTTTTAGTTCTGTTTTACTTTTTATTTATTTAGCAAATATCATTTTTATGTATTTATTTAGAATGTTCGTTTTATTTATTTAGTAAATTATTTAGTAATTTCAACATTTTTCATTTTCATTTAGTTTAAAATATTTCATCTAACAATTATATTTTATTTCATTTTTATTCCATTTAACAAAAATGTTTTATTTATTTAGTCATTTCAGTTAATTTTTAAATAGTTTATGTATTTATGATATTATTTATAATATATCTCTGTAATATTAATTTTATTTAGTAATTTAGTTAATGATTTCATTTTTTTTTTCAACTTGGCAAAGCAGCATTTCAAATTTTTGTTTAGTTTTTCATCTATTATTTATATTTAATTTTATTTAATCATATATACAATATACAATAATTTTTTTTTAGGTTTTATTCATTTAGTATTTTAAGTTATTTTATACTATTTATTTATAATATTTTTGTATGATATTCATTTTATTTAAATTTAGTTAATAATTTCAGTTCTTCACCTTGCCTTAGCAACATTTCTAATTTTCATTTAATTAAAGTTTTCATCTAATATTTTATTTTATTTCAATTAACATGCTTTTTAACATGCTTATATTTTTCAATAGTTTTACACTTTGTATATTTAGTCATTTCCGTTAATTTATAATATTTATTATTTATGACATTTTAAAATATAAATCATATTTACTTACTAATTAAGTTAGTAATTCCAGTTCTTTTAATTTCACTTTATTTTAATTAGTAAATTTTTTTTTTATAGTTTTAGTTTCAGTTAACAGTAATAACTCTTGAACTAGTCAGTTTTAACATATTAAGAACCCTAGTGGTGACAACAGCAAACCAACATTCACAGCATAGGCTGGTCTTTTCAGCAGGATGTCAAAACCTCAACCACAACTTGTTTGCTCCAAATAGGTGTTTTCCGTGGATATGGACGGGTCGCGTTTGCAGGTGGTGCTGAACGTATCCGTGGACTATCCTGAAAACCTGGCCGTGGACTGGGTGAATAATAAGCTGTACGTGGTGGAGGCCAGCGTCAACAGAATCGACATGGTGGACTTGGACGGGAGCAATCGGGTGACTCTGATCGCCGAGCACCTGGGCAACCCGAGAGGTCTCGCGCTTGACCCGACCGTGGGGTGAGTTCCCGAGGGAGACGTCAGACGCTTCCCGGCGACTTTAATCTTACCCTTGCTTCCTCCGCCTAATCCACGTCCATTGTAAGCGCAATCATGAAGCTGATCTCGGATCTGGAGCCTCAGACACTGAGAACGGGAGTGTTGTACACTGTCTGTGAGGATTAGTCAGAAGTAATTAAGCAAAGATGAGCTTCACAGAAACCCGATAGGGTCGTACGGCCAGGTGGCCTCCTGCTAAATTGAGAAGTGACAATAAATGCGTATAGTTGCATCGCTTTGGTGTTTGAAAATAACGTTCTTTGGGTATTCATTTCAAAATCTCGTTCTTATCCCCAAGGGTTTTATCCGTAACCCGATGCTGTCCAAACTGAGCGCTAACAATATATTTGTGCAAATCCCATTGAAGTTCAAGTTTCTCTTCATCTCTTTTAGCGCAACATGAGATTAATAAATCACGATTCATCATTATAATAGGATAGCATCATTTAGGATTAGTTCCTCTTTCTATTTTAGATGATTAAAACAATGTCTGGTGTCACAATGAGGTTGTTGTGTTTGAGTTTAGGTACCTTTTCTTCTCTGACTGGGATACTTTGAATGGGGAACCGGGTTTGGAGAGGGCCTACATGGATGGGACCAATCGCTATGGGATCATCAGGACCAAACTCGGCTGGCCTGCTGGGATTACTTTGGACCTTGAGGCTAAAAGAGTGTATTGGGTGGACAGCCGTTACGATTATATCGAAACCACCACTTATGATGGCTTGCACAGGTATCTTCCGCAGAGATGTTTTATTTTTAAATGCATGCTGATTTTCATAAGTTGCTTGCACTTTCTATTAAACTCTTATTTAATTCTCCAATAGGAAAACTGTGGTCCATGGTGGGTCTGTGATTCCTCATCCGTTTGGCATTACTCTGTTTGAGCATTCGGTCTACTACACTGACTGGACCAAGATGGCTGTTATGAAAGCTAATAAATACAGCGACAACAGCCCACAAGAGCTCTACAGGACCTCTCAGAGACCACATGGCCTGACTGTGGTCCATGCATACAGACAGCCCTTTGGTAAGGATATTGTATATTAAGTGCTGAATGTCGGCAACAAGATTGCAGTGCAGTTTTGGTTCTGGAAATATAGCATTTCATTGTGGTTTTGGCTATAGAAGTACTATCAAAAAAGAAAAAATTCTACGCAATACATCAAACCGATGAGCCTGTGTTGTTATTGTTAAGTAAAATTGTTAAAATCATTTTTGTTAATTGAAATAAAGCTGAAATAAAATGTAACTATTAGATTAGATATTAGAACTTAACTTAAAAAACTTACATGAAAATTAAAAACATTGGCTTTCACAACTGACTGAAATAAAACAGGTTAGGCTGAAGCACTAAAATGACAAAAACCGAAATAAAAAAATGAAATCTAAATAGAAATATTAAAACAAAATAAGAAAGAATTACAAAAGCACATAATAAAATTGCTAAAACTTAAACTAAAGTTGAAATAAAAAATGAAAAATACTAGAAAGGTAATTCAATATATTATTAAATTCTGCAAAAGTAGATAAATATTACTAAAATAACATGACAACCAGTCTTACCTCATATTATATTACAGCTTTATTACATTACAACTTGTTAATATATAAAACTAAAATTCTGTTTTTGAAAATCAGAAGTCTTGTTTTTTTTGGGAATTAGCTACTTGTTTTATAAAGCATTGCAAATGACACAATTAAATTAAAAAATGTGTGCAAAATTGACTGATTTTAAGTACAAACTACAAAATACTTAAATACAAAAGTTATTTTGCATGTTAAAATTTACATAGGCAAATGTATAAACATCAAATATATGCAAATAAATAAATACTGTATATACAAAATTTTGAATATTTATATATTTTAATATATTAAACTGTATATATGGTGCAATTTCTGTTCCCAATGACTTTGTTTGCATTTTGTTTTTGGTAATGCATTAACAAGTCGTCAGTGCTAAATACAGGTGAAAACATGGCCTGAGAAGCCTTGTTATTAGTCACTGAAACCACACATGATGATAGCCAGAAATGCAATGTGATCGCATCATATTTGTAGTTTAAACGTCAAATTAATCTGCCCTGTTGCATCCAGGACAGCAGGGTTGAATCACTGTGCTTAGGAGATGTTAGCCACATTAGCCACTTTAAACAAAAATACTGCAGATATCATTAAATTATTGCTATTGTTTTTGTGATTTATTGACATGTACGTTTGTTTGATCGGACAGTAAGTAACCCCTGTGGCACGGATCGAGGAGGCTGTGAGCACATCTGTGTTCTGAGTCACAGAACTGATAACGGCGGTCTGGGATATCGCTGCCGATGCCGGATGGGCTACGATCTGCATGCTGACGGCAAGAGATGCGTGTGTAAGACAGATCTCAGTCATACCTTGTGTTTGTGTCTTTGGTTACCATTGCATCTTTGCATCTTATGCTTTTTAACCAGGTCGTATCATGAAAAATCATCATTTTGAGATGCAACAGTTTGATGTTTAAAGAAAACAATATGCAATATGTGTCTTGCAGCTGTGAGGCAGTTCCTGCTGTTCTCCAGTCAGCTGGCAGTCAGAGGAATCCCCTTCAACCTGTCCACACAGGAAGACATCATTCTCCCCATCACAGGAACTCCATCTTATTTCGTTGGAGTGGACTTCAGTGCTGCGGATAATTCGATTTTCTTCTCTGATACGGTGAAGGACATCATCTACAAACAGAAAGTTGATGGAACCGGTGAGAATGGCTAGTTTTTTCTATGCATATTTCAGTAAAGCTGCTGTAAGCAATTTCAACTAACTTCTTCCAGACATATATACATTTTATACCTTTGTAAAAGTATGCATGTCATCTTTTTTATGTAAAAATATATAAATTTAATCAATTAATTCAATCAGTCAGAATACTATAGGCTGTTACCTATAAAATATGATCAACATCAACAAAAGCCATCATTGCATTGCCAAGGTGGCACAGAAGCTGTATCTGACATGGCATGTTTATTTACACAGGCTGTCAAAGGTGGCATACATACATGTATTTTAAACAAAGTTATGACATTAGAGTAATTTTAAATAGCCTACATATTAAAGTTTATAAAATGTAAAAAACAGGAACTTATTACAGGGTAGCACTGTAATATTATGTTGATTATTGCCCATAGTATTCTAATAATGATTAGTAAAGCTGATTAGTTGAATGCTTAAAAAATGACAGGGCAAAATCTAAACGCCATTGCATTTATGCACTCAAACGCATGAAAAGAAATGTTTTGTGCATTGTTAGAAGATTGAAATGCAATACCGTAATCAACACTTTTTTATTCATTTTTATATTTCAACCACAACAGTCATAAAAAAGTTGCTTTTTTTAAAGGGCATTTTTTGCCCTATATCTTGAATTTGGGAGCCAGCTTTATAGGTAGGGTAGGCAATTTCGTAGAGGCTAGCAATAGCAAGCTAGCTTTAAAAGCATAAGATCCCACCCTCCCTGCAAATCACTCTCCAAAGCCACGCCTTCTCCGAAACACATGAATGCACACAGGCAGACCAGAGATGAGAGATGACATTGTGGAGGGTTGAATGCAGTGCTGTCAGATTACCTTATGTTTTATTCACCGGTGAGAAAACATTACAGTACAAAGCGCATAATATAACAATAACTACGCCTTACGTTTTCGCTTGTTCTGCAGTAGCATAATGGAACGCACTGATGGCGTATCATATCTGCGCAGAGGTATGCAAATTCATACGTTGACAGGGAAGCAGGACAGCCTATCGTAGCCCTTGGACAGATATGATTGGACGAACATTTTACGGTCCTATGCCTTCCACAGACGATATAAATACATTTAGACCACTGAGTGATTGCAATCAGAGTGTGAAGAGACTTTCAACCAGCATAACAAAAAATGTTTTTGAACCAAATCACCTACCCTGCCTTTACTTTCTGACCCTAATATATAATTGCTTGTGTTCACTGGAGTGCTCTTCAGTTCAGATTTTCTTATTCATTTTGTTGGTGGAAAAAAGCACAAAATCTGTGCTCTGCTTGATGAAATGTCATTGATTGTAAGCAGATAAAGTGAGAAACTGATACCCACTGAATACTCCACTCAGCCCTCGGGATATTTGCTGTGTGCCAACAACACATTTTGCTGCATGTGATCTCGCCTATCAGCTGCCTTCAAAGGCCAACTACATGAGATAATGCGTTCGCTGGTGTTGGACTACATTTCTAATAGAAATCCAGGACACTAATACCTTCCTCCCCTGACTCAACCCAAAACAGTATAGACAGTTCGCTTGTTTCATTCAACACCTGTGAGCCACATATAAGGGATAGCACATTAATTTTTGCTTTGTAGCAAGGCTGCATTTATTTGATCCAAAAAAGTAATAGTAATTTAATTTAAAATAACTGTTTTCTATTTAAATATATTTTAAAATATAATTTAATGCTGAATTTTCAGCATCATTACTCCAGTCTTCAGTGTCACATGATGCTTCAGAAATCATTAGTGATTTGCTGCTCAAGAAACATGTATTGTCATTATCAATATTGAAAACAGTTGTGCTGCGTAATATTTTTGTGAAAACTGTTTTTTTTTCTGGATTCCATGAAGTTCAAGGAGTGGACTGCGCTCTAATCTTTGTGTTTCTTTGCTTTAAACTACACAGGCAGGGAGGTACTAGCAGCCAATCGGGTGGATGGTGTGGAAGATCTTGCTTATGATTGGATATCGAAGAACCTGTACTGGACGGATCCACGCTTCAGGAGTATATCTGTCATGAAGGTCGCGGATAAGTCCAGACGAGCCATTGTACGAAACCTCAACAACCCCAGATCCATAGTGGTTCACCCAGTGGCAGGGTGAGTGGTTTATTGGCTAGTCTTGTTTTCATGGAAAAAAAGAGTTGTGACCGTGAGTTTGAAATCACAGGCACGTTCAAATGTCAACAGACACAATTCAGCGAGCGACCGTGAGCCAGTAACACAGCTCGGGGGAGCCCTGCTTTCACCTCGCCTCTCTGTTTCCCTAAGACCGTGCAAAAGCATTAACAATCGGGCCACTTGTGTCCAGTCACACCTTTCATAATGCAGGAGGTGCCCAGCCATTCATAGATTGCTCCTGCTTTGAACCTGGCACAGATAAAGGAGCTCTTTATGCCGTGCTAGTGGGACATTTCCAATGGCTTCAAAGTCATGAGGCCTCTGGGCCCAGGAGACTAGATTAGTGCTGCATGAAGGCCGGTATTGTAGTGCACACTAAGAACTTGGCTTAACGGGGGAAAACCCCGCAGAGCACTCAGATAAACTGTCTATACCTCACAGTTTATAAATAAAACCCAGCGGATGGTTTCGAATGCGTCCCCACCTATTAATTTGGCTTTTGGCGAGGGCACAGGGTGAAGATTTGTGGTGATTTTGCCATTGTTCCCTCACCCACATGCCGTCCCAAACCTGTATGACTTTTGGCCCCTCTTTTCAGTTTAACGAATGAGAAACTCCAAAGTGAGAGGTATATCCATTGACTTCTGAAGACTTCAGAAATTGAAGAAATACAAAAGAAATAAAAAATAACAATTTGAACAATCGAACATTTGTATTAAAAAATATATCTATATATACTGTATATACAGGGCTGTTCAAAAGTTTTTTTTTTATTGAAAAAAAAAGTTTTATTTAGCAAAGATACATTAAATGAATGAAAAGTGACAGTTCATACAATTAATGTGTAGCAAAAGATTTCTATTTCAAATAGAAACTTTATATTCATCAAAGAGTCCTGAAAAATAATATTAATAAATAACAATTTAAAATATAAATATATAAAATCAGTTATTTTAAATTGTAATAATATTTCACAATATTTCAGTTTTTAATGTATCTGTGATCAAATAAAGCATAAGAGACTTATTTTAAAAACATTTTAAATTATCTTAAACTTTTGAACGTTAGTGTATATATGTTTATATAACTCACAGGTAATATGAACAACTTTTATTGTACGTTTAAGTTGAATTTGCGTCCTTTTTGAAGCTTAAAAGCTCTAGTGCCCATTCAATGTAATTGGATGTAAAGAAGCTTGTGTTCTTCTGTGGAAATATAGTAAAAAAAAATGGTATGAGGGTGAGTAAATGATGACAGAATGTTTTATTTTTGGGTGAACTATTTATTTTAAAGCCGTGTGTGTCTTTGTGCTCGGCAGTTATATTTTCTGGACTGACTGGTACCGTCCTGCGAAGATTATGCGGGCCTGGGGTGATGGGTCACATGCTCAGTCGATTGTAAACACCACTCTCGGCTGGCCGAATGGCTTGGCCATTGACTGGAGGTGAGTTACAGTTCCCAGAATTAAACTACATCAATACAGCATTCAGTGGTGCTCATAATACTACAAACAATGATCCATTTCTGTTTCATTCATAAACCTTCCTCTCTTTGCTTTAACTTCGATGGCTTCCTAAAGCTGTGACTCATCATTATTTGTTTTGTTGCACATTCAACAGCACACTCACTCCTAATCTCCTTAAATCATGATCTGACATGATCCTGTTTCTCAGCATTGGTCTAAAACGCTCTCTTGATTATGTCTCTGCCTCTCAGTGCCATGCGGCTGTATTGGGTGGACGCCTTCTTTGATAAGATCGAGCACAGCAACTTTGACGGACAAAACAGGTTGTCTTTGGACCGCATCACTCAGATCTCCCATCCGTTTGGACTTACTGTCTTTGGAGGTGCGTTTATCAATATCTGTCGTTCTATCGTTCTACCGACTGGTACCGAAATCGGTACTTTTTGACAACCCTACTCTCTATCTATCTGTCTATCTATCTATCTATCTATATGTCTGTCTGTCTGTCTGTCTGTCTGTCTGTCTATCTATCTATCTATCTATCGTTCTATCTGTCGTTCTATTTATCGTTCTATCTATCTATCGTTCTGTTGTTGTGACTATCTATCTATCTATCTATCTATCTATCTATCGCTCTATCTATCGCTCTATCTATCGTTCTGTTGTTGTGACTGTCTATCTATCTATCTATCTATCTATCTATCTATCTATCTATCTGTCTATCTATCTATCTGTCGTTCTATCTTTCTATCTATCTATCTATCTATCTATCTATCTATCTATCTATCTATCTATCTATCGCTCTGTTGTTGTGACTATCTGTCTGTCTATGTATCTATCTATCTATCTATCTATCTATCTATCTATCTGTCTATCTATCTATCTATCTATCTATCTATCGTTCTATCTGTCGTTCTATTTATCGTTCTATCTATCTATCGTTCTGTTGTTGTGACTATCTATCTATCTATCTATCTATCTATCTATCTATCTATCGTTCTATCTATCGTTCTATCGCTCTATCTATCGTTCTGTTGTTGTGACTATCTATCTATCTATCTATCTATCTATCTATCTATCTATCGCTCTATCTATCGCTCTATCTATCGTTCTGTTGTTGTGACTATCTATCTATCTATCTATCTATCTATCTATCTATCTATCTGTCGTTCTATCTTTCTATCTATCTATCTATCTATCTATCTATCTATCTATCTATCGCTCTGTTGTTGTGACTATCTGTCTGTCTATGTATCTATCTATCTATCTATCTATCTATCTATCTATCTATCTATCTATCTGTCTATCTATCTATCTATCTATCTATCTATCTATCTATCGATCGTTCTGCCTTTCTATCATTCCATGTATCTATCTATCGTTCTATCTATCGTTCTGTCTTTCTATCATTCCATCTATTGTTCTATCTATCTATCTATCTATCTATCTATCTATCTATCTATCTATCTATCTATCGTTCTATTGTTCTATCGTTCTATCGTTCGTTTTACCATTGTATCATTCTGTCTCTCTGTCTGTCTATCATTGTATCATTCTATATCTGTTGTATCTGTATATCTGTCTACACAGAGATGTGGCTGACTTTTAGAAAGCAGTCTAAATTAAACCCACTGACTGACGAAATGTTAATTTTGCCATTCATTGATGTCTGTCATCATCTCAATGTCGTCCTAAACATGTTAGTCCCGTTGGCCTCTTCTTTGATGATGGATAGTCACGTCTGGTATCTTTGAAATGAAGGTCACTACAACCTCAGTGTAGTTCGTCAGTTTGGTGCTGAAAGATAAAAGGGCAGAAGTCAGAGTTCATGGACTGGTATTTCTCAGAGATGGCCTGTTTGATTACATTAATGAAGTTTGCTGATCCAGGTTATGTGTACTTCACCGACTGGAGGCTGGGTGGAATCGTGAGAGTCCGTAAAACAGACGGAGGGGAGATGATGATCATACGCCGAGGGATCAGCCACATCATGCATGTCAAATCCTTCAACGCTGACTCGCAGATTGGTGAGACTCACTTTCTATTGATTCATTTACTTTACTCATTTTTGCATTGAATGTAATGCCTCCACAAAGGTATTAGGGTTTGTAAAGGCCATTTATTCAAATACAGCATATTAATCAAATATGGTTGCAGTATAACTCAATGATCAAAGTGCATTGTTTTTTTACTCCCAACAGGATCTAACTTCTGCAGCAGGCAAACAAACCCAAATGGAGACTGCAGTCATTTCTGTTTCCCAGCGCCGTACTCCCAACGAGTGTGTGGCTGTCCATACGGAATGAAGCTGGAAGCGAATCAGCAGACGTGTGTGGACGATCCATCCAATGAGCCGCCGACCCTCCAGTGTGGTTCTAACTCCTTCTCGTGCACTAACGGGAAATGTGTCCCCCAGAGCTACCAATGTGACGGCGTTGATGACTGTCATGACAACAGCGACGAGGCCAACTGTGGCGCTAATAGTAATGTTTTACTTTACATTTCATGTGAATATTCATGTGCTGATAAGGTAGTAATGCGCAATCGTTGGACATTATTTAGGTCACTTTTTCAAAACTCTTCACACAGTTCCTCTTACCAACTTTCAGCTTGGCACAGCATTAAAAATGCACTAAAACTACCAAAACACTTCATACTAGAGAAGTTAATATGACATTAAAAATAAATACAGCCCAAGCCAATTACATGTACATCATGCAGTTATATATCGTATCATGTATGCTCAGAGAATCAAAACCCATGATCATGGCATTGCTAGTGCCATGCTATACTCTTTAAGTTAAAATAATGCATGCATTTCTATGAGATTTTTTATATTTTATGAGATTTTTTTAAAGTATTTTTCCACTTACAATGAAAATAAGCATGTTCATTTTTTCCTCACTCCTGCTGGCTCACAGATAACACATGCTCGCCCATTGCCTTCACCTGTGCCAATCAGCGCTGTGTGCCCAGAAGCTGGCACTGCGACGGACACAATGACTGTTTTGATGGCAGTGACGAGAGGGACTGTCCCACCCAGACCCCTGGCACTTGCCAGGCTGACCAGTTCAGCTGTGCCAACCATCACTGCATCCCCCGCACATGGCTCTGTGACACCGACAACGACTGCGGAGACGGATCCGATGAGAACAACTGCGGTGAGACATAGGGATATTATAGTTAACTAAAACTAAAACCATTAAAAACATTTTCGGAATTTGAAATAAATTTAAATATAAAAAAATGTATTTTATTTCAGCTACAACATTTTTCATTCTCGTTTTGTTTTTTTACTTGAAGTACTAAAATAACTAACACTAAATAAATTAAAATAATAATAAATAAAAACTATATTTAAATTTAAAAACACTCAACAATATTCTAAAATTTTAACTAAAATTAAGGTGATAACAAAAAATTTAATCTAATTTAAAATATTAACAAAAACTATAATAGTGTATCATTTATACTTTAAAAGAAATCAGTGAAATCAATGAAAATAACACCTTGGGCACTGTTGATCAAAGTGGCTGTAAACTCACTGAGAATTTTCAAACATGTAAATAATATATAAAATACAGTATATAAATAATAGAAATTATTTAATAAACTCTAAATTCTGATTGGATGAGATGCATTTCGAAGGCTTTGTAAAATAGCATACATATATATATAAAAACATATATATAAAAAAAGTCAGATCTCAAAATGAACTAAAATATTTTTTATCAAATTGTGTTATAACCAAATGATCTGAGCTCTGTGCTGGTCATATTCCACTGTATATTCTTGTGAAAACTTTGTGTTCATTTTTATTTCTATTAAGGCATTTTAGGAGAAACATCTGAATGAAACGTAACTGAGAATCCCATTAAGTCTTGAGCTTTGAAAGAGCAACTTCTGCATGATGAACTTTTCTTGTGGTGACTCTTCTTCTAGATTCGATTGGCACATGCCACCCTGGTCAGTTCCAGTGTCCGGACCACCGCTGCATTGACCCCAATTACGTGTGTGATGGAGACAGAGATTGTGCAGACGGAGCGGATGAACACGGCTGTGGTAAGAGTTCATTACATGCCCACCAATAGCTGTGCAAACATAGATGAATACATAGAATCTTTCACAATATAAACGGTATAATAAAATCTCTTATGGAAGTTTAAATCAGATCAAACCGATTTTCAGTTGTTTTTCTTGATCTGAGTGATTCTTGTTCTTCTGGTCATCAGTGTACAACTGCACAGCATATGAGTTTAAGTGTGCAAACGGCCATCAGTGTGTCAATTCCTACTACCGATGTGATGGGGTGTTTGACTGTAACGATCGCTCGGATGAATCTGGTTGTCGTAAGTATAAACAAATGAATCTTCAATTTGTCTTTCAGTTCTGATAATCTTTAACAATGCATTAGCTGCATTACATATAGAGTTTATAAATGAATGAATCTCACAAAAACATTTCCAGGTCACTGTTCACCCTACGAACTAAAGATCTAGCAATGTGACATTATTTTGGATGTCTTTTTTATTTTATTTTATTTTTTAATTTTATAATTATAGATTTAATTTCAATTATTCTGAATGGTGAATCTTATTAAATTTACATTGTTATAATTGTTGTTGTTTTTTTTTACTGTATAACACAAGTACTGTAGCAATAATTAAAAAAAATCATTTTTATTTAAAATGAAAGTGATACAACAAATACTGCATGAATACATTATTTTATTCATTATATTTATTTATCCTACAGTACTGATAATACAAAATATTTTGCATTGAAGTAATTATATGTAGGGAGAAATGTGCTTGAGTGTAATGAAAATAATTTTGAAAAAACATGTTACAAAATATATGTTTTAATTTAATCATTGTAATTTTTTTTTTTTTTTTTTTGAGTGGAATATGACCTGGACATCTTCTTGATTCATTCTTAAAGAACATTATATTGAACATTTATTATAAACCTCGGGAAGCTTGTATTATGATGTATGTTAAATTAAGCTAGCACGACCTTTGACCCTTCCAGCCACGAGGCCGCCTGGCATGTGTCACCACGAGAGTGAGTTTCAGTGCCAGTCAGACGGCAGTTGTGTTCCCTCAAACTGGGAATGTGATGGGCACCCAGACTGTGAAGATGGCTCAGACGAACACCACGCATGCCCACCGCGCACGTGCCCCACCTCGCAGTTCCGCTGTGATAATGGGAACTGTGTTTTCCGTGGCTGGATATGTGACGGTGATAACGACTGTCGGGATGGCAGCGATGAGCGAGACTGTCCCACGCCGCCGTTCCGCTGTCCCAGCTGGCAGTGGCAGTGCCCTGGACACAGTGTGTGTGTTAACCTCAGCAGGGTGTGCGACAACACGCCAGACTGTCCCAACGGCGCCGATGAATCCCCTCTCTGCAGTAAGTCATGCCATATGTTTTACAGCAGTATGTAAGACATGTACGCTACTGTTCAAAAGTTTGGGGCGGCATTATTATTTAAGGGTTTTGAAATAAGTCTCACCAAGGCTACATTTATTTGATCAAAAATTCAGTAAAAACAGTAAAATTGTGAAATATTATTACAATTTAAAATAGCTGTTTTCTATTTGGATATATTTTAAAATGTAATTTATTCCTGTGATGCAAAGCTGCATTTTCAGCATCATCACTCCAGTCTTCAGTGTCACATGATCCTTCAGAAATCATTCTAATATGCTGATTTGCTGCTCAATAAACATTTCTTCTTATTAGTATTATCAGTGTTAAAAACAATTGTGCTGCTTAATATTTTTGTGGAAACCATTTTTTCTAGGATTTTTAAATTAATAGAAATCTTTGGTAACATTATTAATGTCTTTACTGTCAACTTTGATCAATTTAATGCATTCTTGCTGAATAAAGTATTAATTTCTTTCTTTTTTAATGGTATTTGAATGGTAGTGTATAAACTGTATAAGATAAAGCATGCAGTATAAGATATTGACTAGTATTAAGATTAGAAGTTGATGATTAGTCTTTAGCTAGTAGTCCCCTAATAAACATCTTGGCTTTGTTCTAAATCCTAATGAGCTGCATATATAGGCAGACATTCTTTAAGGGGTAGTTCACCCAAAAATGAAAATTCTGTCATCATTTACTCACCCTCAAGTTGTTTCAAAACTGTTTGAGTTTCTTTCTTCTGTTGAACATAAAAGAAGATATTTTGAAGAATGTGGGTATCCCTGCAGTTTCTGGTCCCCATTAACTTCTCTAGTATTTTTTCTCCATACTATGGAAGTCAATGGAGTCCAGCAGTTGTTTGGTTACACATTCATGTTACAAATGCTTTTGTTAGAGCTTAACTTGTCTTGAATCCAGAACATTCATTTACATTGAAATCTTTAATATTTCTATTGATATTGTGGTCAGTCAGTTGATTCAAATACATGGAGTATTTCAGTACGTCGCCTGTGTTATAAATCCCATGTGTCAAATCATGCATGTGTTTAGCTAATCTGGAAATTAACATTGAAATGATCTGTGATTTTCCTTCCATGTTGCTCTCCCTTCTCACAGATGAGCCCTTACCAGGTAGGCTAAATCCCTAATCAACCACAATCCTCTGCATGAAGCACTAATCTATCCCAGTATCTGTCTGGCTGTACTCACTAACCGTCCAATTACGATCAGAGGGTCTAAATATGGCACGATTGTGTGTGTTTAGCATTATAGACACTTAGAGATGTAGTGTGTAGTACTGTTTTTGAAATACGTTACATGTGTTAGTCCATAGAAATGGAACACAACCAACAAAGTAGCTTAGATTTCAACAGTAAACATTAGGGCTGGGCAATATGAAAGTGAAAGTCGTGACGTATTGTCAAGTATGGTGCTCTGCATTTAACCCATCCAAGTGCACACACACAACAGTGAGTAGTGAACAAATGCACACACACACACACCCAGAGCAGTGGGCAGCCATTGCTCCAGCACCCAGGGAGCAGTTAGGGGTTCAGTGCCTTGCTCAAGGGCACCTCAGTCGTGGTATTGAGGGTGGAGAGAGCGCTGTACATTCACTCCCCCCACCTACAATTCCTGCCGGCCCGAGACTCGAACTCGCAACCTTTCGATTACAAGTCCGACTCTCTAACCATTAGGCCACAACTTCCCCATATTGGGGAATTCACAATATATTTGCAGTGATTTTAAAAATTAAGCAATATCATGAATATTACTCTTATTGAAACTTATAAAGATTATCAAAAACTTATATAGAGTAGCAAAAACGACATTAGAATTGGTCAGTTTGATTCCTTTTCCAACAGCCGAACCAGTTCATTCATTTTTCTCCATCAATAATGTTCACCAAACTGTCCATGTGACTTTTTAAAAAAAATTGTAAATTAAAATGCTTTAATATTAAGATATGTAGATAGCTATTGCTGTTTATTTCTATGTATTGCTTTTTGGTGCATATACGTGAAAATAATTCAATATTATTCTTCCTTCATTTTTTTATTTAGTGAAAAACTGTGTAAAACACGCCTTAATTTTTTTTTACTGCATTTCACTTTTTGCATTAAACATTTTCAGTTTAATTGGCAAAAATGGCTGTTTGGTCACTAAAATGGTTAATCTGCATGAAAATATAACTTTTTTAGCACTTTCTTGAACATTAAGTTTCCTTAAAAGTGTCATTAGATTAGTTTTGCAGACACTTTTTGTTTTAGAAAAAATTTAGAAAACATTAGAGTTGGTAAGTTTGATTTCTTTTCTGATAGCCGAACCGATTCATTTGTACCATCAGTAAAGTTCACAAAACTGTCCATGTGGCATTTTTTGTATATTAAAATGTTTGAAATATAAATATATGTAGGTAAATATTGCTGTTTTTATATTTCTGTGTATAGGTTTTTGGTGCATATACATGAAAATAATGAAATATCTTTGTTCCTTCATTATTAATTTAGTGAAAACTGTGTGGAAACTTTCTTGGTTTCTTGGTTATTATTAACTATAATTTTTACTGTATTGTACTTTTTGCATCAGTCTTATTGTAACGTCAATGAGATACTATTATAGTTTTTATTAATAGTTTGAATAGTTTTTAGTTTTATATTTTACGCTTTTAATTTTTAATTTTAATTTTATTAAAAAAATTTTAAATGTATATAGAATATATTTATTTTTACTTTAGTTTTAGTTTAGGTTATTTTAGTACATCAAGATAAACTAAATGAAAATGAGAAATATTTCCTTGGCAAAGTTTTTTCCCATTCTTTCTTCTCTTCTATATTTATGTATTTTTTGTAAATAAAATATTTTATTTCATTTAACTTATTTCAAGCAACAAAAATGTTTTTTTTTTTCTTTCATGGTTTTAGTTAACTATAATAACACTGTTGTTGTTAAACATTTAAAATATATTAAACTGGTTGTTTGGGCACAAAAATGGTTCATCTAAATGAAAACAAAACACCTTTTAGGCAATTTTAAACTAAATGTATAAATATACAGATTTATATCCAGATATTGCCCAGCCCTAGTACTCCTCCCGTTTAATGGTTATGCTAAGCATGTTCCCAGAATACCTTGCGTCTTCATGCATGCTTTTTCTTTCCATTGTCATTCATGTAAATGTTTCTGCTTCCTCATAGATCAGGAGAGCTGCTCGGATAACAATGCGGGCTGCACTCACGGCTGCATCCAGGGCCCGTTTGGAGCCCAATGCACGTGTCCTATGGGCTTCCAGCTGAGTAACGACTCAAAGACGTGCGAGGATCTCGATGAATGCCATCCTCCGGGCATCTGCAGTCAGCACTGCTTCAACGAGAGAGGCTCCTTCCGCTGCCATTGTCAGGACGGATACACTCTAGAGGCAGACGGACGCACCTGCAAGGCCTCAGGTTTGTGCTTTGTGATCTCTGACAGTGCTAAGACAGATATTAGTGGAGTAGAGCCACGATCGGACTCCGGAGGCCAACTGGACCTGCTCAGCCTCTCGGATTACCACAGATAAGATGAATAACGTATATGTCAGTCACAAACATTCTTATGGGGGTAATTAGGTGGTAATCACCAAACAAAGGGTTGTTTATGAGCTCTGCTGCTGACAAGAGCCCATTCCCTCGAGATAACCTGGTGAAAAATGCTGTCATCCGATATACCTCGTCTTCTTTCTCAATGATGCTTTTCAACGGGACTCTTTTTTTATACTTCTATTTGGCCATGTCAGATATGTCTTGCATAGTTTTATAACTAAGAGCTGATACGTGTTTGGATTCATTTCTAGTCCTGTCGAGGTTATTTGATATATTTTGAGATAACGGTGTGCTTTAAATTATAATCACATATTGCGATCCAAATATGAAGCACAAAACGCTGACTGCCAGTCAAAAGTTGGACACGCTTGACTGAATTATGTTTCTCATCATTGTGAAAGTCTTTTGATCTAAAGGATTATGCTTGAAGGATTGGAATCAGAGTTTATTTACAAAAAGTTTTATTTAAAGAGTTTATTTGCAAAAAAACAGATAACTCTGTTTTTAAAAAATGTCAAAAATCATGTTTTTTATTATGTTATCATGTTTTTATTGTGTTAGTTAGCTGTATTTTTTAGTTATTTTTTACCTAATCAAAATAACCCAACTGCAGTTTGATTGAGATTAATTGGAATGCACAATGAAAAAACACGATTTTTGAAAATTGTTAAAAACAGTTATCTGTTTTTGCAAATGAACTCTTCATTTATATTTTAATTAAAAAAGAATTGATTTAAAACTGATTGATTTAAAGTTTTATTAGACTGGATGAATTTTACTGGATAGTGAATTATAAGCATCATCATAAAGCATCAAAATGTTGTTTAACATTTTGGTCAATTCATAATTTTCATAGTTATTTCATAGTTATGATGACTTTACAATTATTCTGATATTTTCAAAATAGTTAAATAAGAAACATTGTTTTTTTTAATTATATATATATACTGTATATTAAAATATTTTAAACACTTCAATATTTAAAATGTTATTTGAAATATTTTATTATTGACTGAATTGTTTCTTATGATTGTGAAAGCCTAAAGGATTGTGTTTTATATACAAAAATAAATTGTGCACTTTTAAATTTAATTTAATTTTTTATTTTAAAAAATGTTATGTTATGTAACAGTCAGAAAGACGGTGAAATAATTGCTGACAAAATGTTTGAGTGTATCGAAATAGTTACCAAAAGAGAGATGTTTGTCTGTGAAAAAAAAAAAAAAAAAAAAAAAAAAAAATATATATATATATATATATATATATATATATATATATATATATAAATAAATAAATAAACACACACATATATATATATATATATATATATATATATATATATATATATATAAATAAATAAATAAACACACACACACACACACACACACACACACATATATATATATAATTTAATATTTTAAATATTTACACTAATTTTTTAACGTTTGGGGTCAATATGATTTTTTTTAAAGAAATTAAAAATTTTATTCAGCAAGGACACATTAAATTGACTGAAGGGAACAGTAAATGTTTCAAAAAATGTTAAATGTTAGAAAAAAAATCAATTTTTTTTTAAATAAATGCTGTTCTTTTGCACTTTCTGTTTATTTGGGCACCAAATCAGCATATTAGAATGATTTCTGAATGATCATGTGACACTGAAGACTGAAACTGAAAATTCAGCTTTTCATCACAGGAATAAATTACATTTAAAAATATATTAAAATAAAAAGCTTAAATATAAAACGTTATTTAAAATTGTAATAATATTTTACATTATTCTATTCTCTCTTTCTCAATCTGACAGGATCTCGAGAGGCCTTGCTCTTAGTGGCCAGTCGGAATCAGATTGTATCAGATGACATCCTCGCACAGCCAAACGTTATTCGGTCTCTAGTGCGTGATGGCCGTAATATTGTGGCAGTGGATTTTGACTCCGTTACGGATCGTATTTACTGGTCTGACACCACCCAGGACAGAATATGGAGCGCTCACAAAAATGGGACTGACCGCACCGTGGTGAGTGACACGAACGCCACTCCGGCACCCTCATTTGACCCTCAACATGACCCTCATTTGACCCTAAAATATCATTTCTCTTCCCGGACAGATCTTTGACAGTGGAGTGACTGTCACAGAGAGTCTCGCCGTCGACTGGGTTGGCAGAAACCTATACTGGACAGACTATATTTTGGAGACCATAGAGGTGTCCAAACTGGACGGGTCTCACAGAACGGTGCTGATTAGTGAAAACGTGACCAATCCAAGAGGTCTGGTAGTTGACCCTAGAAACAAGTAAGATCAGTGACCAAATAACATGTTTATGAAAATGAATTTGAATGTCCAGAGGTTGAAAACAAAACCCTTTTTTATGTGTTTCAGCACACACCTGATGTTTTGGACGGACTGGGGCAGAAATCCTCGTATCGAGAGAGCCAGCATGGATGGGAAATTAAGGACCACGATCATCAGCAACAAACTTTATTGGCCCAATGGCTTAACTATTGACTACCCCAACAACCTGCTTTACTTTGCAGACGCTTACTTAGACTTTATCGACTACTGTGATTACGATGGAAAGAACCGAAAACAAGTGTTGGCCAGTGATTTGGTGAGACCTCTTGTTTTATGTACTCATTTATGTTTCTGAATATGATACTTTAGCATATGGTGCTCTTTCTCAGAGTTTTTGTCTTGTTCTCCAGGATAAACTTTCTTAAATCAAGAAAAATTTACTTAAAAATGCAAAATGTCATAATATAAGAAGTCTTGTTTTCTGAAACATGTATCAAAATTAAGTGAGTTTTTGCTGTAAACAAGAACAAATATCTATGGAAGCCAGTTTCCACCACTGAATTAAAAATAAAAAAGTAATTGTGACCTTTTATCTCACAATTTTTTTCAGAATTGCATCATATACACTCGCAATTGTGAAAAAAGTCAGAATTGTGAGATTTTATTTTGAGAAAAAGTCAGTTGTGAGGTACAAAGAATCTTGCGATGTCTTGCAATTCTGACACAATTGTCAGTTTATATCGCACAATTCTGACTTTATTTCTCAGAATTGCGAGTTTGTCTTGCAATTCTGATTTTATGACTGCGAAAAAAGACAGAATTGCGAGATGTAAAGTCGCAACTGTCTCACAAAAATCGCATTTGCGAGAAAAAATGTCAGAATTGTGAGATAAAAAGTCGCACTTTTCAGTGGCAGAAATGGGCTTCCATAAATATCTGCCAATTAATTCAAAGAGAAAACAAGTTTATTTTCTTAGCCCATTTGTAGATATTTTTTTTATTGTTTTCAGCAAAAATTAAAGGTGGGGTAAATGATTTCTGGTAGCCAATGTTGATATTTGAAATCACCAAAACAAACACGCCCCTACCCCAAAAGGCTCTCGCTCCTAATTTGATAGCTTCGCCCCACACATACGTACAGCAACGATTAGTTCTGTGAAACAAAGCAAAACCCTGTTACTCACCGTTCGAGAAGAAACAAAGCCACCTCGGCGCCCGATCGCAGGCCTTCCCGCTCCTTGAATTTCTCTCCACCACTGGAAAGCTGATCCGATATTTACACGGGTCCTACTTCTTGCCTTATTGTAACACCGTGTCTACATCGGACGCGAGCAGCACGACAAAATACTATACAACTCATTATAATCAGCGATGCTGTCTATGCTGGATGCCACGCTGCGACACGACAAATCCCCGACAGTAAACTGCTGCCGGGTTATATTTATGACATACTGATACAAATTTCAAATGATTTTCAACGGTCACTTTGTCGCATCCAGTGTAGACAGACTTTAGCTGTTGCGCCGTGGCGTCCGGTGTAGACACGGTGTAAGCCTTCTTTTGTTCCGCAGACATTTTCCTCTTTTGTTTTTTATCCGCCATCTCTATCATTCTGTTGTCGCTCCACTCCGCTAATGTCCGTCATGTGCACTGAACACTCTCTCCTCACATCATGAGTAGACACGCCCCTTACTGCTGATTGGCTACAATTTTGTTTTGGTACTCGGCCCCGACTCGTTTTCTAAAGCGTTTTTGAAAAAATACATACCCCACCTTTAATTGTGATACATTTTTCAGAAAACAAGACTTTTCATAAAAATCAAGCACGTTTTTGCTGAAAACAAGACAAAATATCTGCCAGTGGAGTAAGAAAATTAGGTTTGATTTCCAATTATGTTTTTATTTTTCTTGTTTTAGTCATAAACTCACTTTATTTTGCATCAGAAGTAAATGTATGTTGATATATGAAAGTTTAGATATTTGTAATTGAAAACAAGACAAAAATAACAAGGAAGAAAATCATTTTTTGTAGTGTAAGCAAATATGACACTGTTTCAAATATTGAATATTTGGGATTTGAAGCCAGCAGTTATATATAGTGGGAAGACATTGTTTGAATATTAAGGCCGAAATGTAGTCGCAAATATGTGAACACAGATGCACAAGGCAATTAATTGAGTGTATAATGCATTTTAATTTTATGGAAAATTGGAAAATCAAGCAGAAGCGCAGCTAGAACTGCTTTTCTGAATTTCTAATTGGTCTGCATTAGATGCCATTTTTAATCACAAGGCAGAGCATTACTTTTGCAAACCCTAGCATGTCTTTGTGATGTGTTTAAATGGTGCTTAAAGTTGTGTTTAAATGCATGCAAAATAAACTCTAGTTTGTAATGCAATGTATCTGTATTTGCATACTTGCATGAAGTGTATTTCAAGCCTAAGTATCTTAAAAAATTATGAATGCTTTTTTTTCATATTTACTGTGCGAATAAATAAAACATCTCTTGTTTCTCAATGAAAAGGTACTGCAACATCCCCACGCAATTACCATTTTTGAGGATTTTGTCTATTGGACCGACAGATACGTCAACCGCGTGATCCGGGCCAACAAGTGGCACGGACAGAACCAGACAGTGATGCTGTATAATCTGCCCCAGCCCATGGGTCTGGTGGCACTTCATCCTGCCCGACAGCCTGCAGGTACAACACCGATCACAAACCTGAAATACAGCCAGATCCACTAGCTGCTACCTGAGGAGAAAAGTGTTATTGCTAGGATTAAATACAGCTAATTTAACAAAAAATAAGCATTTCTGGAAGTCGCTATGATAAGAAAAAAGGTTTGAAAAGTGCTGAATAAGAGCTTTTTGTCACATGCTTAATTGTGCACTTATGTACTTCAAATCTCAAAGTATATTTTTTGAAAACTATACTTGCAGATTATATTAATGATATAAAAGTCCACTTTTATGACTGTTTCCTAACACTTTTAAAATATGCACTCTGTATAATGTCAAAAGTTGACTTTAAACTACATTTGTGTATTTTACTTTTAAATACACAGTCTTTATGTTTTAATAATCTGTTGTCAAGCTTTGAAGTAGTACACTTATTTTGATGTGTTGACTAACATACTAAATCGTAATTTTAACTGTGTTGAAGTGAATACATGTTAAAGTTATTCATCATTACAAATATACTGTGTGACATACGGGTTTCAATAGAAATTACATTTAAGTCTATTTTGGTTTACCATAAATGCTTGTCAGTACAATTTGCTGTACACTTTAGGATTATTAAAAACAGTAGAAGTAATTTAGGTCTACTTAAGTGGGTTAAAAAAGCACTCTGAATTTCAGCTAATAGCATTTATTGTAAATTTAAACTATAGTTAATTTTCATTTAACAGCGATTAACATGCACGTAAGTGTACAAAAACATTACATTCAGTTCACACTTAAGTATATTCTTTTAAAGTATGTATATATTTTTCAAAAGTATGCTGAAGAAAAGTATAGTTTTTTTTTTCTTTTTTTTTTACAATGGTTCAGAGTCTAAATATTTTATATTTAGTTTAAAAAAAAAAAGTTTATTTATATAGTGCTTTTCAAAATACACATAATTAAAAACGAACCTGTTAGGCGATGAAAACAGTTTGTGTTTATAATGATTACAATGTAAGGATAATATTTGACAGTTTTGTATCAATCCAAGACTAACATCTTTTAGAATAACATGCACCAATGAATTGTACACATTAAAATGTTATAAAAAGGAAAACGGGGCAATACTGATTTCATGTTGACTTCAAAGTTTTGATGTGTTTTTTCCTGCAGGTTATAACCCCTGTGACCCCCGTTCGAGCCCCTGCACTCACATCTGTCTCCTGTCAGCGATCGGTCCCAGGTTCTACTCCTGTGCCTGTCCGTCTGGATGGACTCTCGCCGCTGACCAGTTCACATGCGCTAGAGGTACGACATACATCAGCCGAATATTTGTGGCCGATGCGGATATCTAGAGAGCAGAGTTTCTCATGGTGAAGGGGCCGTTCACACAGAAAGCATTTTCACACGTCTCCCGTATGTCAACATGCCATTATAAAATCATGGCACTCAAGTTAAAGTTAGTTGAACTTTTAAAGAACGAGTCTAGAGCAAACCCCCCCCCCCACCCGCCCCCGCCCCCCCATTCCACTGCCTGTGTCTCACATTTTTCAAAGCAAAGAACTTGCTCTGTGTGAATGACCACTAAGACTAAGGGTTTCATGTATTTTTATCTAATTTTACCGTACAAATATTAAATTTTTCTTAAATCAAGCTGCATTTACATGAGATCCATAATGACACAAGAAGATATTGTGTCTTGTTTTCTGAAAAATTGATCAAAATTAAATTAGTTAATGCTTAAAGCAAGAAAAAATATCTGCCAATGGGGCAAGAAAAATAATCTTGTTTTCTCTTTGAGTTAAGTAAATTTTTTTAGCTCATTTTAGCTTTGTTTTAAGCGTAGTCACTTAATTTTTTATATTTTTTTCAGAAATCAAGGCTTAATATCTTAAGGCATTTTGCTTCTCAAGTAAATGTTTCTTGATTTAAGAATTTTTATAAATTTGTACTAAAAAAACTGACAAAATAAGAAAATCTTTTTTTTGCCGTGTGAAACAGTAGAGCATGGCGCTAACAACTAATTCCCAGAGAAAACAAGAACTGGTAGAATGTAAATATGTACCATAAATGATAATGTTAATCTAATAAATAGCATGATAGCCAAAGAGATGTGCAATAAATTTCAGCGTTTATATGCCAATTTTATATAAATGCTAAAAACATTTCTGGTGAAAATTCACTAAGGAATACTGAAATCTGCACTCAATCTGGCAGAATTATCAGTCAATATGGAGTGCTGCTTAAATGAGTCCTAAAACCCAGAAATGAGTGTTTGCACTTCTGTTTCTATCGTCCCAAAGTCAATAGGTTTTTTGAATGGGTTTTTGGTTAAATGCCTGAAATATGGTCTGTGGTTAAAACAAGCTCAAGATATATTATTCTACAACAAAAAATAAATCAGAAATACCCCACTTGTGCTTTTTTAAGCTTTTATATATCTTGAAAAAAACAGTTGCTATCAAGTGGCTAAATGGGACTACAGAGGTTATTAGGGACATTAAATAGCATCACATCAAACTATTAATCTTTTACACCCTCGCAGTGTTTATAATCGTGCTCTTGCAAACTATTTCAACTCAGACTTTAAAATAGAGATCGAAAGAGTTGTCAGTAAACTTAATGGCGATGACAATGAAGTCAAGTTACCAAGATGTAGTGCAACTTCAGATTTTTGCTTCTGGTTGTTGTATGTAGGCTTTAAAATTCATAAAAGTTGGGTTCATTTGTAAAGATTTTCTTAATGAATTAAACCTGTAAGGATCATAGAATTTTGTTGGTCATCGGCCAAAAGCCAATGGAAAAATCCTATTGGGTTTTTGTTGAGGGAAAGATGTTGATGCTAACCATTGTATCTAAAAGGACTTTAATGGACAAGATAAATTAATGCAATGAGTTTAACAGTTTATTCCTGCTTGTGGCTGTTTTAATGAATAATGCATGTGTCTATGTCTTTAACGCTGGCCTCTGTCCATTTAATCTACTTCACAGAGAATGAATGAAGCAGTCTTCTGTTAAAATTGGATATAGATTTCAGGGGAATGAAAACTTGTCAACAGCAACCCATTTTCGATTTACTTAGTAAGCTTCTTTGCAGAGGCAAACATTTACTATTATAAAAGGCCTTAGCTCAGCTGACGGTAACGGATGAAAGCTCGCAAGAGGCCTTTAGTCTTAAGAAGCCCTTAACATACCCTTAGGGCAAAGTCTCAACCTCGCTCAGGTTTCAGCCTTTGTTAGCGCTGTCAAGTGCGTTCTTCCATGAGAGTTTAACAATTAATCCAGACAAACGGTGATTGAATGGGCTGTTTATCGCAATCAACTGTGCTGACACAGCGATGTTTACTCTGCAAGGTCTTTTTCACCAGTAGCTCATATCTGCAAGACTAAATGCAACGAGATGATACCTAATTCTGTGAATCTGTGCTATCCATTGTGAAAAATACGTGTGCTTAATTGTATTGAATGGGTACTTCAAATCTTAAAAGTATATTTTAAAAAACAAAAAATATTACTGAAATAAAAGACCACTTAAATGTACTTAAAGCGAGTATCTAAATATTCTTAAATAAAGATACATTTACTTGAGAAGCAAAATGACTAATATTAAATATTGTTTTCTGAAAACAAAACGTTTTTGTTTAAATGGGGTAAGAAAAATAAACTTTATTCAAAGGGAAAACAAAATGATTTTTCTTACCCCACTGACAGATTTTTTTTTTTTCTTGTTTTAAGCATAAGCTGAATTAATTTGATAGATTTTTCAAAAAACAAGGCTTAATATCCTAAGTCATTTTGCATCTGAAGTAAATGCATCTTAATTGAAGAACGTTTAGATATTTGTACTAGAAAACAAGATAAGAAAACATAAGAAATGACTTTCATTTCTTAACACACTTAAATACACTTTTAAAAAGTACACTTTGTAATAACATCAAATTAAAAGTTTTACCTTAAAGTACATTTTAAATCATTATGTTTTAATATTTTGGAAAGTACTTTTTAACTGTAAATTTATCTATAGTGTGTTATTCAATATTATGTTTAAAGTTAATATATTTTAAATGTACTAAATTGCAGCTTCATCATTACAAATGTGTGATTACAAATATATTTAAAACAAGCTTCAATAGAAATAACATTATAAAGTATATTTTAGTTTATAGTATAATTACTTGCCAATACATTTGGCAGTACACTTAAACCACATTTCAAAGGCAATTTCAAATTAATTTTAAAATGACATATAAAGATGCACTTAAGTCCAACAAAGTGAGTCAAAAAAGTGATCTTAAGTTCGACTAACTGCATTTAATATAAATTTAAACTATAATTCATTTAATTTAATTGCACGTAACATGCACTTAAGTATCCAAACACATGACAGTACATTGAGTTTGCACTTAAGTATATTATTTTAAGGTATTTTATTTCCTTATTTTCCCTGTGCTCTTATAAAAGTATGCTTAAGTGTACTTCTTTTTCTCAAGGATAGGCATCTGTGAGCTTGCTTACAGGAACAGTTCACCCAAAATTGAAATCATTTAATTATTTCACATGGCGTAATTGTTTGGTTGAAAATAAGATGTGCCCCATTATTATGATTTTTATGAATACCATATGAATTATGGCTGATGACTTTGCAGTTGAGGATCCATTCCTGGTGGTGGTGAGAGACAGCATAATTTACGGCATCCCGCTCAACCCGAACGACAAGAGCAATGACGCCATGGTGCCGGTCGCCGGGCTGCTGAACGGATATGACGTCGACTTTGATGACGCTGAGCAGATGATCTATTGGGTGGAACATCCGGTAAATCATATAAACACTTCCTATGCTATCTCAAATGAGTTGTATCGTTAATTTGAACTAGTTAACAGGTGCTTTGAATGCTAAAATTTGGATTTTGTCTATTAATAGTATCTTATTTATCTGCACAGGGTGAGATTCATCGAGTAAAGTCAGATGGTACCAACAGAACTGAGTTCGCACCAGCAGCCATCCTGGGCTCCCCTGTCGGACTGGCTCTGGACTGGATGTCTCAGAACCTGTACTACTCCAACCCTGCATCACAGTCTATAGAGGTTGGCAAGACTTTAGATCTCATTCCCCTGCGTCATAAATTGTTCTTGTCAGGGCTGAGGGTTATTGCTACGTACTGAAGATTTCTGAAGAATAGTTTAAACACACCAGTTTCATCAATGTTAAAAACTAGTTTAGGTCTTGTAACCAGTGGATCTATGTGCTAAAGCAGTGTTGTTATCAGTAACAAAATGTTTTAAAAATTTGTAAAAAAAACAAACAAACACACAAAAAAACTTAAAAATGTGAAATAAAGTTGAAAGTGAAGTTGTTCAAACTAAAGTAGAAATAAAGACAAATTAAAGTAAATAAAAATATAAAAAAACAAAAACGACAAAAGCACAATACTAAAGCTTAAACTAAAATTAAAGTGAAAATTTTGAAAAAAGGTCATTTTAATAATAATAAATATTTAGTATATAAATAATACTAAAATAACACTGGATTCAAGAAGATCTAAATTAAAAATTATGAAAATGTTTTCAACACAAAAATACATAGATGTAGTACTCATATTAATGTAAACACTGTCAGTTTGTCTCAAGTAAATGTAAACAGGCGAAAAAAAAAAAAAAATAGGTCAAAATATTAGACCTGTGCATTTGGCTTCAATTATTGAATATTTACTTGAATACTTGATACTTCTACAAATTTAATTTGTATTGTGTTCTCTATTTTTGTATTACTTACTTGGATTATAATTTGAACAACCTGAGCAAATATTTACTTACATTTTTTAAAATGTAATTTGTTAAAACATATATATATTTTTTAACATTTTAAATATTTAACTTGTTAGCTATGCAGTGGTATTTAAATTGGTAACAATAACTGAGAAATGTCACTGGTACTGTTATTTTGATAAGACAAACCCAATCTGATTTGTTTCAGGTTCTCAGGCTAAAAGGAGAGATTCAGTACAGAAAGACTCTCATCACTAACAACGGCTCACCTACTGGTGCAGGAGCTCCTGCTGGAATTGCGCTGGATCCGGCACGTGGGTAAGTCCAGATAAGCAGAAGTCTGGCATTAACCCTGATCCCCAAATTCAACAAGCTCCAGCTTATTTAATGTCATCTGCCAGGAGCTCACAAAACAACAGTCAACTTAAAGCACACATAGTCATGATCAGTCCTTAGATTATATACTACTATAAGCATGAAATTGCTGTATTTGTATACAAACACAGAGGCAGAAGAGCAGTATTTCCCGTATGTTATGGTTTTGCATACATGATGCTATTCTGCTATGTGATGATCTGTCTTTGTTTTAGAAAGATGTACTGGACAGATCAGGGAACAGAGAGCGGGATCCCGGCCAAGGTGGCATCAGCAGATATGGACGGCTCCAATGCAGCCATCCTCTTCACCCATAATCTGGAACATGTGGAGTTCATAACCATAGACATCAGAGAGAACAAGCTCTACTGGGCCGTTACAGGAACTGGCGTGGTATGGCAGTCAGAAACACCAATGTAGAAAAATATATCTTATGTTCACCAAAGCTGAGTTTATACAGTAAAAGCAGCAATATTGTGAAATATTAATACAATTTTAAATAACTGGGTGCTATTTAAATGTATTTTAAAATGTAATTTATTCCTGTGATGCAAAGCTGAATTTTCAGAATCTTCAGTGACGCATGATCCTTCAGAAATCATTCTAATATGCAGATTTGGACATTCAAAAGAACAGAATTTATTTGAAATAGAAATCTTTTGTAACATTATAAATGTTTTTACCCACTTTTGATTAAACTGATGTGACCCTGCCGAGTATTATGTCCTATAATACTGTATTTATGTATAAACATTTGTGACCCTGGACTTCAAAAGCAGTCTTAAGTCGCTGGGGTATATTTGTAGCAATAGCCAAAAATACATTGTTTGGGTCAAAATGATCCATTTTTCTTTTATGCCAAAAATCATTAGGATATTAAGTAAAGATCATGTTCCATGATGATATTTTGTAAATTTCCTACCGTAAATATATTAAAACTTAATTTTTGATTAGTAATATGCATTGCTAAGAACTTCATTTGAACAACTTTAAAGGTGATTTTCTCAGTATTTAGATTTTTTTGCACCCTCAGATTCCAGGTTTTCAAATAGTTGTATCTCAGCCAAATATTGTCCTATCCTAAAAAGCTGAAAACAAAGCTTATTTATTCAGCTTTCAGATAATGTATAATTCTCAATTTCGAAAAACTGACACTTATGGCTGGTTTTGTGGTCCACGGTCACATTTATTTCTGTATTTTTGCATCCACCTTAGAACCCATATTGGTCGTTATTTAGTTTTGACACCCGTTACATATCTCCACCAAATTAAAACTTAATTAACAGAATAACTCAAATTCTGCAACTGTTTCTTCTCTCCATGTTTCAGATCGAGCGCGGTGATCCCGATGGATCAAACCGCATCACTATGGTGAATGGACTGTCCCATCCATGGGGTGTGGCCGTATACGACTCCTACCTATACTTCACAGATCGAGACTTTGAGGTGATTGAGCGCGTCGACAAAGCCACGGGACTCAACCGGGTCGTAATGCGGGATAACGTGGCTGGTCTCAGAGTACTCAAAGTGCACTACAGAGACTGTGAGTATAATAAATGCTAAAAACAAATACTTATAGCATAATGGCTCTGTTCATGCAAATCTCCGCACTATGACACAGTGGTGTTTGGTGCTCTAATAAACAAAACAAGTGATGACAAATTAAAAATATGCAATACCCTGTTGAAAAAACAGCATATGCTGGTTAGGTATGTTTTGAAGCATGGTGGCAGGTTTAAGCTGGCCATGTGCTGGGTTTATAACCAGTTTATAACCAGCTCAGGACCAGCTTAAACCCATTCATGACCAACTAAGGACCAACTTACTTGGTCCTTAGTTGGTCTTGGTCCTTACTTTTAATTAAAATAAGATACAAAGTAATGAAATATATGTTTAAAAATAATTATATATATATATATATATATATATATATATATATATATACACACATATATGTGACCCTGGACCTCAAAACCAGTCATTCGGGTCAATAAAAGAAAAAACGATCATTTTGACCAATACACTGTATTGTTAGCTACTGCTACAAATATACCCGTGCGACTTATGACTGGTTTTGTGCTCCAGGGTCACACACACACATATACATATAGGACAATAACAATATACAGCTTTAGACATTGTTAGCATGTTGCTAAGCTAACAGTGTGAACACTAATACACATAAAACTACACATCGCACAGAAATGTTGGGTAAAATAGTGCATTTTTAATTAATATCAATTAAATTTAAAGTACTTTATTGGCATAATTTTTTCGGATATGAATTCTAATAAACATAAAACAACAAATGTTGGGTAAAATATGGGTAAAATGTTTTTTTCATTTGGATTAATTTCAATTCTGAAGAAAAAAATACTATAACATACATGAATGTTCTTTGATTATATCGATCAAGGTAGCAGTTGGTTTTGTAGTGTGTACAGCTGAAAAGCCAATTTGCTGCAATTGAACCTCAAATTGCTGCCTATGTAGGCATTTCTCCGTGCCAATTTTTTAACATTTATCTCTGATTCATTCTGTGGTTGACATAGGGTGGTCTTTTCTGGAAGTCGTCGTAACCTTGATGGCCGTGTAGCAATTACCAGAGAGGGATGAATGACTTTCAATAGGATATCATTTTACCAATTAGTTCCCCTCTGCCTCAGGGGGACACTCAGCTTTATGCAGAGAAGAATCAGTGTCCCTTTGTTCGGTGTTCAGTGCACATGTTCATTCTCCAGGGCTGTGAACGCCGTCTATTGTAGAAGTGCTTCCAGTAAGATCTGGAATTGCTAGCAAAGCAGAGTCCCAGTATATCAGTCCTGCTACACACTGATATGCACCAGGAATGTGTATACATTACCAGAATAGATAGATACGAGTCAGTATCATGTACTCTTACGGTTACATATTTGCAGTATTAAATGTCTGTCTCTCATTATCTGCTGTTTGTCTTTCTGTCTGTCTCCCTATAGCCTCCGCAGGCTCGTCTAACGGCTGCAGTAATAACATGGGGACGTGTGAGCAGTTGTGTCTGCCTCGTCCCAGTGGCCTGTTCAGCTGCGCCTGTGCGACTGGGTTCAAACTCAGCTCTGATAACAGAACCTGCTCTCCATACCAATCCTACGTGGTGATCTCTATGCTCACTGCCATCAAGGGCTTCAGTCTGGAGGGAGCGGATCACTCAGAGTCTATGGTGCCTGTGGCAGGCAGAGGTGGGGTTCAGTAGGACTGGGTGGTATAGAAAAAAAATACTATTATATAAAACATTATAATATATTTAATTGAGATAATATAATATTTATAATATATTTATGTATAAAATATTTTAAATATTATTTGTTCACATAAAAGCTGTGTATAAAATGATTTTATATATTTTTTTATTTAAATGGATATTTATTTATTTATATCTATATTATTTTCCAATTGTTTTTTATATTTTATATTATTTTATTCTCTTTATATGATATTTATTCTTTTGTATTATAAATAATACATTTTTATTATTTTGTAATAAAGAGAATAAATATTCTTTATCACATTTTTATTACATTTTTTTAAAAATATATAATTTGTTCTAAATACTACTATACACACACACAAACAAAAAATATATCTCTTAATATTTTAATATTTATGTGTTTCCATTGAAGCCAGTAGATTCAAAATATTCAAGAATAATTCATAAATTAAAATACAGTAAAGAAATCTAGTTTAAAAAATATATAAATTCATATCATCTACATGTAAACTCAAGAGGGAATGATACTTAAACTATTTTAACATGAAAAATGGCACACAAAGACATGATATGATATTTGTTCTTTTGGATTATAAATAATAAAAAGTTTTCATAATTTTTTTTTTATATTTTTATATACATTTTTTATTATTTTGTAATAAAAAAAGAATATATACATACATACACATACACATGCAATTTAATAATAGATTATACATATACACATATATAGTCATTGAAGTGGACTGTTTGAACTGACTCACAGAAATTAAATTTACCAACTATAATGTCATTTTTGCTACTGATTTTTAAGTCAGAGATGCTATTAAAGCTTTACAGCCAAATAAGAAACACATTTATTCACAAATGCTAGCATATTTTTACTAATATATTGTGAATAATGTGTATAATGACAAATGCGTGGTATAACAGAGAGAAAAAGAATGTTATTGCACTATAACACTTTGTGCATGTGTGTGTGTCTGTGTGTCCTGTAGGCCGCAATGCTCTTCATGTAGACGTGCACATGCCTTCTGGATTCATTTACTGGTGTGACTTCAGCAGCACCGTGGCGTCTCAGAATGGAATCCGCAGGATCAAACCGGACGGATCTGGATTGCGCAGTATCGTCACCTCTGGAATCGGACGTAATGGCATACGGGGCATTGCTGTAGACTGGGCTGCTGGTGAGGGCTTGTGTGCTTGTTGTATGTTGAAATCAGATTTGGTAACATGTTTGACTCTGGTAATACAGTATAACTGTGACATTCTGAATGGAACAAATTTGGCAACTTTCTAAAACATGAAGTACTTCCAAAGGAAATTGAAGACTAATGCCAGGTGCTTCAGATACACTGGACTCATGCAGTGTTACGTGAGGCATGTTCTAGAGCAGCTTTAGAGGTCAGAATGGTGACAGCCTTACCGTAGGGACATTAACATTAACTCACATCAGTATAAGCACAGACAGGTGGCTTTGGAGAAGATTAAAGATTAACATATGATAGAAAAGAGGCTCGGTTGGTTCAGGCCTCAGTGACCCATGGCTTGTTAAACATACACTTTTGACCTGAATATGTGAATAAGCAACCCAAAGTTGTAATTGGCATTAACCTAATCTAACATTATAGTTGTTTTATTCTCAATATATATATACACTACCATTTAAAAGTCTATTTTTCTCACCAGAACTGCATTAATTTGATCAAAAATACAGTAAAAATGTTACATATTATTTTTATTTTAAATAAATGTTTTCTATTTGAATATATATGAAAATGTAATTTATTCCTCTGATGCAAAGCTGAATTTTCAGCATCATGACTCCAGTCTTCAGTGTCACATGATCCTTCAGAAATCAGTCTAATATGCTGATTTTCTGCTCAAGAAACATCTCTTATTATTATTAGTGTTGAAAACAGTTGTGCTGCTTAAAATATTTGTGGAAACCATGATACATTGTTTTTTTTCAGGATTCTTTGATGAATAGAAAGTTTAAAAGAACAGTATTTATATTAAATAAAAATCTTTTGAAATCATTATAAATGTCTGTACCGGCCAATTTTGATGAACGTAACGCATCATTATGGCATAAAAGTATTAATTTATTTTAAAAAAACATGCAATTTTTAGGATTCTTTGGTGGATAGAAAGTTCAAAAGAACAGTATTTATTTGAAATAGACATTTGAAATAATTATAAATGTCTTTAATGCCCAATTTTGAAGAATGTAATGCATTATTACTGCATAAAAGTACCAATTTCTTAAAAAAAAAACAACAACAAAAACAAAACAAATATACTGTGTATGACCACAGAATGTTGCAATGGACCAATCAGAATGTAGTTATTTATTTATTTGTTTATATATACTATACATTCTTCTTAACTATGGCTAAAATGGGCTTTGATTTTGTATGAAACAAAACAAATTTGCTCATGTTTTGTTGCACATATTGTTCTTTTTTTGTTACTCTATAACAACGTTCATAACGGACTAACTTGACATGCCATCTTTAAAAAGCAACTCCGATGCACTCACTTTCACTAATGGTACAAGAGGCTAAAAAAGCATAGATATCCATCTAGTGCAATGTATACATAGACAAACAAAGTGTTTGGTCTTTAATCTCTCAAAGCAACATTAAGTGTCAGGGTTTCTCAGATTGTTTTGCAGTTTCTCTGATGTTTCTTGTCTTTGTCTTTCCACAGGAAACCTCTATTTCACCAATGCCTTCTTGACCGAGACGTACATTGAAGTGATTCGACTCAATACCACGTTCCGTCGTGTCCTTCTAAAGACCCAAGTAGACATGCCTCGTCATATTGTGGTGGACCCCATGAACAGGTACCTCTTCTGGGCCGACTACGGACAGACCCCCAAAATCGAGCGAGCTTTTCTAGACGGTTCCAACCGGACCGTGCTGGTTTCCTCAGGCATCGTCACCCCCAGAGGCCTGGCTTTGGACCACAGAGACGGATACATCTACTGGGTGGACGATTCCCTGGACATGATCGCACGAGTCCGGCCCGAGGGGGGCGAGACGGAGGTCGTACGGTACGGGAGTCGCTATCCGACTCCTTATGGCGTCACCGTGTTTGAGGGGAATGTAATCTGGGTGGACAGAAACCTGAAGAAAGTCTTCCAAGCGAGCAAACAGCCAGGTGCGACCGACCAGCCGGTCGTGATCCGAGACAACATCAACATGCTGCGGGACGTTACCATCTTCGACCGGAGAATGCAGCCAAGTTCGGCCCACGAGCTCAATAACAACCCCTGCTTGGAGTCTAATGGCGGCTGCGCTCACTTCTGCTTCGCCATCCGAGGATCTCAGACGAGGAAGTGTTCGTGCGCCTTTGGGAATCTGGCTGCGGATAGCAGCAGTTGTGTGGTATCCCGGGATGACTACCTTATCTATACGACAGAAAGCACTGTACGATCTCTGCGGCTGGATCCAGAGGATCATTCGCTGCCCTTTCCCGTGGTTAACGTGCCCCGGACTTCGGTAGCCCTTGATTTCGACCGGTTGGACGGCAGGATCTATTTCACCCAGAGCTCGGGAGCGGGCCAGAGCAAGATTAGCTTCATTACTTTGGCTTCGCCTACCTCTCCTGCGACAGAGGTGGCCTCAGGTGAGCAGCTTATTTAAACTCCTAATGCACCCTGACACTGCTGGTTTAGCTAGAAATGGAAAGTTCATTAAGGCAATCTTTGAATGTTGGCTTGACAAAGTATCTTGCGTGACATTTACAATGGTTAGTTTGCAAACTGGAGGTTATTTAGGCCTGATGTTGTACCACGTAAGCAATCTTGTATTTTTATTGTGAAATATAAAAAAGAAAGAAAGCATGAGAGAAGTTATTTGTTTCTCAGGCAAAAAATTCTAATTCATACATTTTGATTTGAGCAGATCAAATGTTCAGTTCTGGAGTTATTCAGGATCATGTCTACTGTCTGAGGGTCACAGTAAAATGTGTGCAGAAATGTACAAAAGCTGGTTGATAATAATATAATATAATATAATATATTAAAAAATAATAAACCAAATGCATCCTGAAGATTGTTGTGTAACATGCAACGTGATTTTTCTTTTGGTATTTTAAAGCAATATTCTGTATTTGAAAAGATGGGCTGAATAATTATCTTCAGCAAGCACACAATGCTGCCTGAGTGATGCACACACAGATAAATACAGTATAACAACCAAATATAATGATAAATTCTGTTTTTTATGACAATTGATGACAATTCTCATCACCTCATGTTGTTCCAAAACTTTGCTCCTTATATAGTTTTATAACTTTTTTTTTTCTGAACATTTTCTTCTCTGTGGAGATCTGGGAGCTCCTGATGGAATTGCCTATGACTGGATCAATAAGAGGATCTATTACAGTGACTACCTTAACCAGAGCATCAGCTCCATGGCAGTGGATGGGTCTCAGAGGACTGTTGTAGCGCAGGTGCCCAGACCCAGAGCCATCATGCTGGATCCATGTAGAGGGTGAGTCTCTCATTCAGTTGGACTGTGGTTTAGATGTATAATGAGCCATTTTATCATTTAATTTAAATGCATTTCTCTGTAAATGTGGTCAGGTATATGTACTGGACCGACTGGGGAACCAATGCAAAGATAGAGCGTGCAACTCTGGGAGGAAACTTCAGGGCAGAGATCGTCAACACTAGTCTGGTTTGGCCAAATGGTCTGACGCTGGACTATGACGATCAAAGGCTGTACTGGGCAGATGCCAGCTTGTAAGATCTCATCTTTTGATTATATTCCTAATATTTATAGTTAATTTAATATAATAATATACCTTTAATTGTAAAAGTAATAATAATGTAATAATAAATTCAATTATTTGATCATTTATAATTCATTAAATATATATTGTTATATAATAAATATACACTATATATACATTATATATTATATATATATATATATATATATATATATATATATAATTGTATTTAATAATATATATAATTAATTATTAATGATAAAATAATAATAATGCTTTTAATAATATATAATAAATATATATATGTATAATTTTATTTAATAATATACATTTAATAATAAAAAATATTAATAAATTATATTTTCAATAATTTATTAAAAATATATTATATTATATATATATATATTATGGAATACTTACATATATAATTGTAGCTGTAATATATATATATATATATATATATATATATATATATATATATACAATGTATATCGTGTGTAATATTTTTCAGATATAGCTAATATATAAATTTATATTAAATTTATACTTAATAAATTTGAAATATTTATGCTGCATAATGATAAGAAAATGTTTACTGTTCTCTCTTTGCAGACAGAAGATCGAGAGATGCTCACTCACCGGTGCTAACCGTGAGGTCATCGTAAGCACCGCCATCTACCCGTTTGCAATGACAGTGTATGGCCAGCATATCTACTGGACGGACTGGAACACACGCAGCATCTACCGTGCAAACAAGCACGATGGCTCTGACCAGAAGGTGATGCTACAGAACCTTCCTTCACGGCCCATGGACATCCACGTGCTCTCCAACAGCAAACAGCAGCAGTGCAGCAGCCCCTGCGAACAATTCAATGGTGGATGCAGCCATATTTGCACTCCAGGTTGGTTTTCAATACTACTTATGGCTTTTACAGCTAGTATCCTCCAAAACCAAAGCTCTATTCCCAAACCTAGTGAGCTGCATTGCTGTATACTGAAAGGAACCCCTTATTAGTAGCTAATTTGGAGCACTCTGTAGACAGCAACTCAATGCATTGTGCAAATACAGTAGCACTCCATTAAAGGGGTCATATGATGCAATTTCAAGTTTTCCTTTGTCTTTGGAGTGTTACAAACTGTTCGTACATAAGATCAGTAAAGTTGCAAAAACTAAAGTCTCAAACCCGAAGAGATATTCTTTAGAAAAGTTATGACTCCTCCACGCCTTCCTAAAACGCCTCATTTAAACACGCCCCCACATATCTACGTCACTGTGTGGGAAGATTTGCATAACACCGCCCAAATGTTTACGCAAAGAAAGAAGACGTAACTTTTATTCTCGCTGTAGTATTGTTGCCGCCACCGCCATGTCTTGGAGACGCTGTGTGTTTCCAAATATGGTAAGGGGCGTAACATTTCCGTCACACGCTTGAGGTATTCGGCCAATCACAACACACTGGATAGCTGGCCAATCAGAGCACACCTCGCTTTTCAGAACAATGAGCTTTGTAAAAATCGAAGCGTTTCAGAAAGGCGGGGCAGAGAGGAGCAACAATAATGTACGGTATGTGGAAAATAGTGCTTTTTTAACCTTAAACTGCGTGAATACATTGCATTACACCAAATTTACAAAATAATGTTATTTTTAGCATCGTCATATGACCCTTTTAATAAGCATAAATGAAATAAATTGTGAAATTAAGAACAACACTATTTCCTTCAGGTCCTCAGGGAGCAGAGTGTCAGTGTCCCTCTGAGGGCCGCTGGTATCTGGCCGACAACAAACACTGTATCCCTGACAATGGCACACGCTGTCAGTCGGGACAGTTCACTTGCATGAATGGCCGCTGCATCCGTGCCCAGTGGAAATGCGACAACGATGAAGACTGTGGGGACGGCAGTGATGAACTCGAGCGGGTCTGCGGTGAGATGCGTTGTTGCTTACCGTACATGTTCTTCAGAGGACTTGAAGTCCTAAATCAGAATAGAAGGCAGTTTTATGTAAACACAGGTTATTGATTCAGAATATATGCCAGCGGCTTCATATATGGTTTACCAAACATGCACATAGAGTCCAAACTGACATCTTATGCACTTTCAAGGGTGAACTAAACTTAACATTGATATTTGTGCATGACTAAACTGCAAGCCTAATGTTAACAATCAAATCTCTTGTGAATGTCTCTGTTTGCCGATGGATGAATTTTCCTCCCCTGCACTGCGGCGCAATCTTTTACTAACATGTTTCTTCTTGCTTTTTTATTGCTTGCACAATCTGTTCAAATCTTTTGCTCCAGGATCCAAGAGTCATTTCGTTTTTGGTGTGTATTCTTGCTTACCTCTCTTCATGTGTAGATAAAAGCTCTGTTCCAAAATCTAGAGTGCTGCCTACATAGGCAACATGATTCTACTGTCTTTGGGCCAAATTCTAAAGCAGTACTGCATTCATCCTTTGCAGAAGACAATGGCATAATGCACTGTTTGACAAGCTACCCAGTTAACAAAAAAAAAAAAGTTCTAAGAATGTTTGATTGTTTTTTTTTTAGTATCCAAATGTTAAGGGAACATTCTATTTTATACTTTTGCAAACATTATGGGAATGTTATTTTTGAACATTCCCTGACCGTTCTGAAACACGTAGTAACATTTAAAAAACAGCAGACTAACATCCAAACAAAACATCTCAAAAAACATTCCATGAATGATGTATAAATATTTTTTTAGAACATTGTTAAAGACCAGATAACTTTGAACAAACATTCTAATAACTTAGGGCTGCAAAACGATTAATCGTGATTAATCGCATTCAAAATAAAAGTTTATGTGTGTGTACTATACTATATGTGTGTGTACTGTATATTTATGTATATATAAATACACACACATACATGTATATATTAAGGAAAAATGTTAGATTTATATATAAAATCTTTATATTTATATATAATAGAAATTATATACAAGTATAAATATATATACTTGCAAATATTTTTTAAAATATATATACATATACATAATAAAAATACACAGTACACACACACATATATAGTATGTAAACAAACTATTATCTTGAATGCGATTAATCACGATTAATCGTTTTGCAGCCCTAGTTTATTTAGAACTTTGAGACAACTTTTCCAGACAGTTCTAAAAATGTCCCCTGTTATCTGGGTACATGCACAAATCCATCAAAGCAGTTAATGTTGATTATAAGTATAATTATAATCCATTCAATACCGAATAACATTGATAAAAAGTCTAATTTAAGGATTAGAGTATTGAATTGTTAGCTTAGCATGCTAATGGAAAATTCTATTGAAATCAATTGTGAGTCAGTAGACACCAAGGCAGCTTACTAGGATTTAGAACAGAGCCTTAGACTACTTAAAATTTAATAACCATCCATAAACACATACTAACCTCTTCCACAATGCACCGCTCTCTCTCTCTCTCTCTCTCTCTCTCTCTCTCTCTCTCTCTCTCTGTCTCTCTCTCTCTTGCATGCAGTCCCACAAGCAGCAGCATTCATTTCACTCTCAGGTAAACTGAAATAGAGAGATAGGTAGAGGAGGTAGGCGGTGAGCTCCAGTAGTTCCTGTAGTTCATTCAGCACTTTTTTTTGTGCATTTTGTGCATGGCAGCATTTCACACCTGCGAGCCCACTGTGTTCACCTGTGGAAATGGCCGTTGTGTGCCATATCACTACCGCTGCGATCACTATAATGACTGCGGGGATAACAGCGACGAGACGGGCTGCCTGTTCCGCCCCTGCGACCCCAACACTGAGTTCACCTGCAATAACGGTCGCTGCATCGCAAGGGAATACGTCTGCAACGGAATAAACAATTGCTACGACAATGGGACCTCGGATGAGCAGAACTGCGGTAAGTGCATTTGCACGGTTACCAAAACAAGTTGCTAGGTTGTTTGTGAACTACTGTATAAATAAGTTGATTTTAAGCAATCCGTAATGGATCCTTGTTATAAAATGCAGCTGAGAGGACATGTCAGCCAGAGCACACCAAATGCCAGACCACCAACATCTGCATCCCGCGCTCGTACCTGTGTGATGGAGATAATGATTGTGGGGACAACAGTGACGAGAGCCCAACGCATTGTGGTGAGTTATCCTGTCCCACTGTCTCCCTCTGTCCTGTGGGAGCATAGTTAGGTTTATAAATGCCCTGATATTTGTTATGCTGCTGTGAATTAATGACTTAGGCCCGGTTTCACAGACGGGGCTTAGACTAAGCTAGGATAGATCATCGTTCAATTAGGACATTTAAGCAATTTTTATAAACGTGCTTAGAAAAAAAAAACATTACTGGTGTGCATCTTGAGGCAAAACAAAGGCACTGATATATTTTAAGATCAATCAGTGCAAGTTTATTTCAGCTGAAACAACTCAGACTTAGATTTTAGTCTAGGACTAGGCTTAAGCCTTGTCTGGAAAACCGGGGGATTATGTCTTTTAGTTTGCCATGCCAATCTAATGTCATGTCAAATTGAAAACTTTATTATTATTATTGTATTAAATGCAATAATAATTAAAAATATATAATTATTATTATTATTAATGATATAATTACCAAAAAAGTAAGTTCTATTTTAGTTATTAGCGTTAACTAAAGCAAAAAACTAAACCTATTAAAAAAAAATTATGTTCATTGAAAGTAAAATACTTAGCACATGAGACCATGATCTGCACTCACAAAAATAATCTTCTTTTTAATGTTTATTTTACATTCATCACCAATGTCAAAACTCAAACGTTTCGGCTCAAGGCCTTCTTTAGTGTGCCCATTGAAAATAAAATAAAAAGATTAGATGAAAACTTAAACTAAATGAAAATTAGAAATGTTATCTTGGCAACTGACTGAAATAGGTTGAAGTACTAAAATTACTAACTGAAACTAATAAAAATTAAAACTAGATCTACTGTAAATCTGGAATTGAAATAAACATGAAAAAAATGACAAAAGCAGATAACTAAATTACTTAAATTATTGATGATTTTTTATGAATTGATGATGAAATTATTGGTCAATAATTTAGATTATTTGATCAATAATTCTGAATAATTATTGATCAATATATTATTAAAAAACTGTAAATGTATTTACATAATATTAAATGATAATGACATAAAAGGTAGAAGAAAAACATAACAAATGTAAGAATGACAAAATGTGTAATAATACGATTTTCGTTGTTTGTTTCTCCTTTAGTGTAGAATTAGATGAGTAACTGTTTAATAATTTCCTGTTGCTTTTTGAGCCAAAGTTGTTGCTCAACTTGCCCTTCCTGTAATATCAGTTAAATTAGTGACCCATGCATGTGAGTGGGTCCACCTGGGGATGCTGAGTTCATTTCTGGTTTATCTCTGGTTTGTCTTGTGTTGTTTTCTCCTCAGCCACATCTACATGTTCCCAGAACGAGTTTCGCTGCTCGAGTGGACGCTGTATTCCCGGACACTGGTACTGTGATGGCGGTACAGACTGCAATGATGGTTCTGATGAGCCCGTTACCTGTAGTAAGTATACCACTATATATATATATATATATATACCACTATAAGTTATCTGGCGCTCATTCTGCTGTGTGGCAGAAAGTTATTTTGGACTTTACCGGGGAAAAAACTATGAAACCACTGTAATGTGAGGATGAAGCTGTGTTTATCAAGGGAAACCGGTGCCCGTGTTTTTGGGTGGTGAGTTAATGATGGGTATCCTGCCTCACTGGTTACCATGGTGATGGACTGAATGTCTGTCACAAGCAAATTGGCGGGAAATGCTGTCAACTCCCCCCCCCCCACCCCGCATTTTACGCTCCACTGGTGATGCATGCATTCAAAAAGTGGAAAAATGAGGCAGACGTTGTGTATAAGAAACCGGTTCAGTTGGCAGAAAAAGACTTCAAATGTAGAAATTTGTGCAATCAAATGCCCTAACAAAAGAACAAAAGTTTGTGTGAGTTTGAGAGCTTCTTTTTCAAGAAAGACATTTAGCGGTTCTATTTGTGAATAGTGTGTATGTGTATATGTATGTAAATCACCAAACTAATGAGTTTGTTTTATGTTGTTTAGATCCTTACATCAATAAGGTACAATAAGGTTTTGATTTGTTTTGTTTTTTGCATTCATTAATTTAATATGTACCTAAATCATTAAGAGCAATTGATGTTCCCCAAAAGTTTTGTTATTATATTAGATATCATACACTATTGTTCAGAAGTTTGAGGTCAGTTAAATATATTTTTTTAAAAAGTCTCTTTTCCTCATCAAGGCTGCGTATTTGATCAAAAATTCAGTAAAAACTGTATTATTGTGAAAAATTATTACAATTTAAAGTAACTGTTTTCGATTTGAATATATTGTAAAATGTAATTTATTCCTGTGATGCAAAGCTGAATTTTTAGCATCATTACTCCAGTCTTCAGTGTCACATGATCCTTCAGAAATCATTCTAATATGCTGATTTGCTGCTCAAGAAATATTTTTTTATTATTATCAATGTTGAAAACAGTTATGCTGCTTCATATTTTTGTAGAAACAGTGATACATTGTTTTTTTTTCAGGATTCTTTGATAAATAGAAAGTTCAAAAGAACAGCAATCTGTTCTGTCACTTTTGACCAATTTAATGCATCCTTGTTGAATTAAAGTATACATTTCTTTAAAAAAAAATATTTTAATGGTAGTGTGTTAGATTAGATACAGTGGTTGGTAGTGAAAATAGGGTTTGTCCATTTATTTAGAAACATTACGAATTTTATTACGATTTTTTTTTTCAAACCGAATTTGGAATTTCAGACCAAAATGTTTCAAGCAGTTTTTCTTGTAAATATATTTTAATAAGTAATGTATAGGGGTTTTTTTAAATTATAAACAAGTCTGATATACCCATATGCTGTAGAAATAAATTATAGAAATTAAGTATTATAAACTACAACACAAGCAAGTCATAACAGACCAGTAAAATAACATAACAAAGTTACAAATGCAATACAATAATATGAGAAAGGTTTGCTCTTCTGAATGACGGTTGAGTGGTATCTGAAGTGTGTGTAACTGTCTGGTGTGTTTGGGTGTGTGTCTGTGATGCCAGCGGTCAGTCCGGCCCTCTATTGTGTGTCACATTCCTCCAAAGTGACGTGCAGCAAGCCCTCACACACACACACACACACACCGGCCCTTCCTTTGACAGTCTCTGCCCCCTCCCCTCTCACACACACTGCCCCATCCTCTCGCTTTTGTCCCGTTAATCACAGCACCCCTCGGTGCCTTTTGTTCAAGCGGGACACTAGAGAGAGGAATGCTTATTCTCTCCCAGAATTCCTCTGCCAGTGGAATCCCAGCAGCAGCTCAGCCACGTTTCTGGCTGCCCAGGATGGGATTAAATGGTTAAATGGATTACGTAGGCCGCATGTTCCTCAGTTTCCTCTGAGATCCGAGTGAGACATGGCCCTCGGGCTGGTGGCTCTTCTCACTGCCGTGTGTTTCATCCCTGCAGCCACCACGGTGAGGACCTGCAACTCCGACCAGTTCCGCTGCGATGACGGGAGGTGCATCGCCTCGTCCTGGATCTGTGATGGAGACAACGACTGCGGGGACATGAGCGACGAGGACGAGAGACACAACTGTGGTCAGTATTGCTATGTCCAAACCTAAATTTGATTCCGTCCCATCCCAGGTCTCATTTCACAATAGTGAAATAAGTGAAATAGTGAATAAGTACTTTTGGTACAACATGTTTCTGAAATATTTGCCCCTTTGGATTTACCACCTAAAGTTTACGCACAGAACAGCTGCAAATGTGCATATTCTATAGGAAGTGATAGATGCTTTTTATGACTGATACAGATTTACTTAATTGTAGTTTCCAAAAACCAATATGCAGAAAAAAAAATGGCAATGTATTATTTTAATTTTTGGTCTATCATTTTTATTTATAAATCCCTCACCACATTTCCAAATTTTTCAATTTCTTCATTTCGATTTTTTCATACTAATAACTTCATAGCCGTTGGACTACAACAACAACAAAAAAAACATAATATGTAATGTAAATAATAATAATTATTATTATTATATTTACATGTATTTTTGTCATTGTAATTTATTTTTATTTTCATTGTTTTAATTTATGCCATTTATTTATTTATTCATTCATTCATTCATTCATTCTTTCATTTTGATACTGTATTACTATTTAGGTTTAATTTTTATTTTTATTTCAGTTTTAGTTTTTTGTCTTGCTTTGCCATTTATTTACTTATTTATTCATTCATTCATTTATTCAGATATTACTGTTTAGGTTTAATTTTGTTTTTTATTTCAGTTTTATTTTTATTTCTGCTTTAGTTTTTATTTATTTGCAGTCAGTAATTTTAGTTCTTGAACTTCAATTTATTTCAGTTATTTGTGAATGCAACATTTCTGATTTTCATTTAGTTTTTTATCCAGTATTTTATTTTATTTCAGATTTATTACTGTTAACAAAACTGTTTACAGTAATAACTCTATTCTGAAGTCTACTGGACTTTGGTCATAACCAAATGTTCTAGTGTGAAAGTGCTTACACAACTTTATTGTTACGTCCTTGACTTTTTGGCTATATTTAGTCTTCTTGTATCATCTCTCGTCTCTAGTCCTTCCTCTCTGCACCCTCAGTCCATCAGCGAGGTAGTGTTGGTGGTTGGGTGTGGGATCTCAGTGTAAGGAGTCTGCATTCCTGATTTCTCCTGCCTCACTCACTGCTTTGTGGATGTGTTTAGCTGACTGCTCTCGCTGGATCAGCTCTCAGACTCTCTCTGTTCTTCCATAGCTGATCAGTAACTTAATGGAGTTCTCAGTTGAACTATCAAGATTGTCTAAAAAATGTCCATAGGAGAAGTAAAAACAGACACAAATGAGATAACTGTTGACATACACTTGGAATATAGAGCTGCAAGTAGAATGTGGATAGCGTAGTTTAGATAATGAGTTCGTATTGAGATTTGGGTTTTGATTTCACTAAACCTTGATGTTAACATGTTGTTCGACAACGTTGCATAAAAATGCATAGTCTACACAAATAGTTGGTAAAGTAGTCCATTTTTATTCAGTCTGTGCTCCTTTTTATGTTTTACTTTTCATTCTTTAGAAAATATTTTATATTTATTTTCATAAAAATTAAAATTAATATTTTAATAATTATTTTAAAATATTATATTTATAAATTCACTCATAATTTAATATTTTTAATATTTGTTTTCATATATTATTACAATTTATGTAATAATTGAAGTCAGTATGTATTATTTTATTAAATAATGAACATAATTATGTAATATAGTCTACATAAAAATATGATTTAATACAGTCTATTATTTAGTGTATTTAATATTATGAAAATATGTTAAATAATTTGTTAAACAATTCATATTTAATATTTTTTAAATAATGCATTTTTTTTTATATTGTATACATAGTAGTATAATTATATAATATAGTGAGACTATATTAAATATGAATTAATATAGTCTCACTCTCACTTCGTCAGACATCTTGGAGGAACTTTTTCAGTGAACTTGTCGCAGTCCATTATTCTGTTCTTTTCTACATGAAGGATGCATTCGAATCTGGTCAAAACAAGGTATCTTATGAGACAGCAGCAAATCCACTTCTGTTTGGAACAGCTTTCATGTTGGAAGTCTATGATGCCTTAAAGTGCTGTCTAGGTAGGCAGCTTACAGAGTTTTGCAACAGAACCGTAATGGAATTCACAGTCACACAGTTTGTGCACAAATACATTATGCTGGGTTGAACATAAATGTTGTGCTAAAATGTGTCATTTTTAAATTCTGTGCTCTTGTTTTGTCTCACACACACAGCAAATCGTACCTGTTCTCCTCAGGAGTTCACCTGTATAAATAACAGGCCTCCTCAGAGGAAGTGTATCCCGCGGGACTGGGTGTGTGACGGAGACGCAGATTGTTCGGACGCATACGATGAGCACCAGAACTGCACTCGCAGATCCTGCTCTGCCAACGAATTCACCTGCAACAACGGCCTCTGCATCCGCAACTCCTACAGGTTACAATTATATTTAGAGCAAAAAAGTTTGCAGATGCATTGTTTTTAATGGCTGATACTGATTTTTTTTAGAGTGTGTTTGATAACTGATATGCAGAACCTATTTTTAAATAGTTTTTTTTTACATTATAATAAAATGCAAAGACATAAACATTGTTATTTTTTTATTAGTTATTATTTTTATTATTATTTATAACATTAATAATTTATTATTATTATTATTATTATTATTATAAATATAGAAAATGCATTGTATAATTTCAATTGTAATTTTTAAAATAGTTAAAAATATATATTTTTATCATTTTTATTTATGAAATTACATAATAATAATAATAATAATAAAAATAATAATGATAACAATAATACATGCATTATATTATTTGTGCGTTGTATATATTGTATATACGTGCAATATGCATTGTAGTAAATATATTTAATTTTGTTTTTATTTTATTTTATTCATTTTTTAATGAAAGAGGGTGAAATGTGATAATAATAATAATAATTATTATTATTATTATAAATATAGAAACTGCATTGTATAATTTCAATTGTAATTTTTTAAATAGTTTTTAAAATTATTTTAATAATTTTTATTGATGAAATAGGGTAAAATTACATAATAATAATAATAATAATAACAAAATTAAATGCATTATATTATTTGTGCATTGTATATATTGTATAATGCATTGTATTAAATATGATACATTTTTATTTTGTTTTATTTATTTTTAATGAAAGAGGGTGAAATTCAATAATAATAATGCATTATATTGTATTATATAATAATAATAATAATAATAATAATAATGCATTATATTATATTATGTTATATTATGTATTATATTGTATTATTTTAATTGTAATTAATTTTAATTTTAATCATTTTAATTTATTTTTAATTATTTTTTATAATTTTAAGTTATTTATTAATTTATTATTTCCATTTTTATTTATGAAAGACAGCACCACTTTTTATATGTTCATAACTTTATAAATAAAATTATAAATGAATTTGCAGTGTTTATACAAACTTTGTTTTGGTGATTGATTCCAGTGAAAAAGAGCAATTTCTCCCATAATTCTCTGCTGTGTGTTGTGTCTGTTAGGTGTGACCGTCGTAATGATTGTGGAGACAGCAGTGATGAGCAGGGCTGCACCTATCAGCCGTGCCAACAGCATCAGTTCACCTGTCAGAACGGCCGCTGCGTCTCGCGGGATTTTGTCTGTGACGGGGACAACGACTGCGGGGATGAATCCGACGAGCTGGATCACCTGTGCAGGACTCCAGCGCCCACCTGCCCTCCCGCAAACTTCCGGTGTGACAACGGAAACTGCATACCTCTCAGCGAGGTGTGTGACCGGAACGACGACTGCAATGACAACAGTGATGAGAAAGGCTGTGGTAAGCACTGCATCATGTGACCACTTGTGATTAGATTTTTTTTTTTTTTTTCAAGATCAAGATCTAGGGGATCTTGATATGTTGTGGTCAGTATTTGTACTTTGGTGCTGTACTTAAGTGTGTTTTTCAAGTATTCTTAGATGTAATTTTGCTATACATGTATATTTGTGTCTCATTTTTATGTGTAAACATGCAATGCATGCAAATAATGGCAAAATACCCTCTTTACGAGTAATTTATGTATAAATCGATTGGAATTTTTAACAAAAGTAAAGTTTGCATCATTGCATGGTGGAATTTAATCATCATTGAAGCTCAATGACTCAGATATCACCAACAAGTCAAACACTGTCATCACCGTCATTTATAGAAATGTAAATGTGAACACTAGTAAAGGACATCAGGCATCTGTAAAAACATGTAAGATTATGTCCATAAAGTGTGAGGAAAGTTGTTTTATATTGAAATGATTGCATTACTGAGTGGTTTTTTTTTTCTTTCTTGCAAGTGATGTGAGTGATAATAAAAAGACCTAAATTAAATCAAATAAAAAATTAAATAAATAAAAAATTAGAAATTAAATAAACTTAATGTAAATTAAATATAAAATGAAAATAAAAATTATATATATATATATATATATATATATATATAAATTGATATTAAACTAATAAAATATGCCAGTGTTATTTTACTATCATTGAGATACTATTATAGTTTTTATAAATATTTAGAATTTTTATTTTCGTATTTTCTGTTTTCATTTTAATTTTAGTCAAAGTTATAGTTTATATATATATATATATATATATATTAATGGGCAGCTTTACAAAACACATCATTGCCCTGAACTCAGGATAAACAGAAAATCTCAATTATTTGTCTGTTTTATTGTCTCAGGCATCAACGAGTGCACAGACCCATCCATGCACCACTGCGACCACAACTGCACCGACACTCCCACCAGCTTCATCTGCACCTGTCGCCCTGGTTACCGCCTCATGTCCGACAACAAAACGTGCGACGATGTGGACGAGTGCTCGGTCACGCCCAGTGTGTGCAGCCAGGTGTGCGAGAACACCATGGGCTCGTACGTGTGCAAGTGCGCGCCAGGCTTCCTCCGCGAACCCGACGGACGCAGCTGCAGGCAAAACAGCAACATCAGCCCCTACCTGATCTTCAGCAACCGCTACTATCTGCGCAACCTGTCGACGGACGGCGAGGCCTACTCACTCATTCTACAGGGCCTGACCAGTGTGGTGGCGCTGGACTTCGATCGGGTGGACAGACGCTTGTACTGGATCGACGTGAGCCGGAGGGTGTTGGAGCGGATGTTCTTTAACGGGACGGGACGAGAGGTGGTGGTCAATGGGATTTTGCACGGCGAGGGCCTGGCGGTGGACTGGGTCGGGAGGAAGCTGTACTGGGTCGACAGCTTTCTCGACTGCATGAAGGTGTCGGAGCTGGACGGCCGGTTTGTGAGGAAGTTAGCAGAACACTGCGTTGATGCTAATAACACATACTGCTTCGAGAATCCCAGAGCCATCGTTCTGCATCCAAAGTTTGGGTGAGTTTACCAGCAATGCGAGTCATTTTCAGACCTGTGAAGCCCGAAACAGGAATTTCAGCTGTCCCAGACGAAAGATTGGCATCGTGAATCAATCGTGGCGATTTCTGTGATCGTCGCTCCTAATCGGTGGTCCTGTGTCGTACAGTGAGAGAGGTTCAAAGACGGCCGTTGTCACGGTCTTGCGACCAAAGATAGCCTACAATACAGCGTGATCCTCACACAGTGTGTTTGTTGCTACGATCCACATTTACTGACCAACCAATAAAAATGTGACATGAAATCAACACGACATGGCGCTAAAACATAAAACTGTTCACCTCAAGCTCTTATCCCTTCCTCTTTCGCCACTTTCAGTTTTTTTCAGCACACATAAAAACAAAAGCTGCTAAAGGGTGATTTATCATGCTCTTTTTGTTTACCACTAGCGCATGCTGATGACGTTTTATTCTTCTATAGCAAGGGTGGGGAACGTTGATCCTGGAGGGCCGGTGTCCCTGCAGAGTTTAGCTCCAACCCTAATCAAACACACCTGAACCAGCTAATCAAGGTCTTCAGGATGCAATTAGGTATTTTTTTTCTCCAGGGTTTTTCAGGGTTGGAGCTAAACTCTGCAGGAGAGTGGCCCTCCAGGATCAACGTTCCCCACCCCTGTTCTATAGAAACGTGCGTCGTAGCTTACGAGTCAATAGGTGTCATCATCGTACAGTCTACACACACGTCGTTATTAGATCCATGTCGCACAGTGTGACATGCAATGCTCTTATAGTATTGCCAAAATCGTGCAGTGTGTCTTGGGCGTAAGTTGGTGGTCATCTGAGTAGTGACAACTGCATACACTCTCAGAAAAAGGTACAAAAGCTGTCACTGGGGTTTTACCTTTTCAAAAAGTTCATCTTTGTACCTCATTTGCCCCTAAAGTGTACATTTACAGTAAGTACCTTAAAGGTACATATTAGTACCTATATTGTATATATTAATACCTAAATTTTACATTTTCGTGCCTTTTAAAAGGTACTGCCCCAGTGACAGCTTTTGTGCCTTTTTGTCTAAATTTTTAGTTTTCAACTTGTATTAGTGTTCTGATCGTGAAAAAAACAATGGTAAATGCAAACAATGAAATATAACCAACTATAAAACCATATGTAGATGGGATAGCAAAATGAATTCACTTAAATATTTTTAAAAAAGGAGGAAAAATCATTGTTGACATCAAAGGCCTCAAATTCCAGTCAAATTTTGTAGACTTTGGATGCAAATGAATTGGTCAGTTGGTAGAAGTGGAAAATTAGACATATGCCAGCATGGACAGGTTGTGTGACATGCCCTCATCCTCAAAATCTTAAATAAAACTGCACAAATTACTACTACTACTAATAATAATAATAAAAGTTATTGTTTTATAAAAATAAAATATGTAAAAAATATTTTGGTAAATATTTTAATAATATATTATTTTATTTATATTTATAAATTATATTTTATATTATATTTTAATAAATATTAATATAAAATAAATATATTATAATTTTTAATGTACATTCATAAATTTATAATACAATAATTGTATATTAAATGATTTATTATTCTTTTTTTAGGTTTATTTAGGTTATAGATATCATAAATCTATAATACTTACAAAAAAGTGAATTTAGATGTATTGTGTACTATGTACTGTGCACCTACCTGAATCTGTGCACACTACATTTCAAATTACTTTGAACTTTTCAAACAAATGCTGTTCTTTTGAACTTTCTGTTCATCAGAGTGTTCCACAAAAAATATGAAGCAGCACAACTGTTTTCAACATTGGTAACAATAAGAAATGTATGTTGAGCAGCATATCAGAATGATTTCTGAAGGATCACGTGACACTGAAGACTGGAGTAATGATGCTGAAAATTCAGGAATAAATTACATTTTACAATATATCCAAATATTTTAAATTGTAATAATATTTCACAATATTACTGTTTTTTATATTACAGTAATTGCAGCCTTGGTGAGCAGAAGAGCCTGTAAAACAGTGAAAGCCCAAACTTTTAAACAGTAGTGTACAGTATGTGGCCTTTACGTTGCTGGAATCTGTTTTAGCTTCTATTTTTTAATATCAGATGTCATCTTTGTGCAGATATGTGTACTGGACTGACTGGGGAGACAAAGCCTTCATTGGACGTGTCGGGATGGATGGGAATAACAAGTCGGCCATCATCACTGCTAAGATCGAGTGGCCCAACGGTCTCACTATTGACTACACCAACGACAAGCTTTACTGGTCTGATGCTCACCTCAACTACATCGAGTAAGACTACCTCACCTTTATATCCTGTCATCGAGAGCACAATATTTAATTACTGCAAATTTATGTAATTAAATATTGATTTATGAATTAAATTAATCACAAATGATCAATATTTGCTGACAAATCCTGCAAATTAAGATTTGGTTGTTGCATCACGAGCTGGTTTCAAACATATTTGTTCCTCCATTTTTAAAATGCTATGTCAAGGAAATGATAAATCATGCAGGTTTTTCTATTTCAAATTGATGTTTTATAATTTCAAACATTAAAAAAAATCCAATGTTTGATTTTAAGGACGTTTATTTACTTTTGTACAAATAATAGAGAATAATGGTAAGATATTATAAATCAATATTTATTATAATTGCAAACAATAAATGCCTTTCAAACACTGAATGTTTCCTTAAAATTCAAACGCTGAGATGCAGCCATTTCTTGAAATTAAAATAAATATTTATACTATATTCTTAGTTATTCTTATAATTATATATTTAATTAATTATTATTTGCATTTTTAGCATTGATTTATTTATTTATTTTTAAACTTTTGTGTGAATAATAAGAAACAATTATTAGAAACACTAATATTTATTTTAATTTCAAACATCGAACAACTTCTTAGATTTTACTTTCACACGAATAATAGAGAATACTCTTAAGAATTTTATAAATTCATATTATTTTTTAATTGCAAACACTGAGTGAATTTCACATTAAATACATCCTTAAAATCAAGCACTGAAATGTGTTCAATGTTTGAAATTAATTAAAAAAATTCAGAATATTCTTACAGTCATTGTCTATCAATTTTTTGTTGTTTATACGGTATGGTTAGCATTTCATTATTTGCATTTGTGACCCTGAACCACAAAAGCAGTCATAAGTAGCTCAGGCATATTTGTAGCAATAGCCAACAATACATTGTATGGGTCAAAAAATGGGTCGATTTTTCTTTTATGCCAAAAATCATTATGATATTAAGTAAAGATCATGTTCCATGAAGATGTTTTGTGTCATATGTCAAAACTTAATTTTTGATTAGTAATATGCATTGCTAAGAACTTCATTTGGACAACTTTAAAGGTGATTTTCTCGATATTTTGATATTTTTGCACCCTCAGATTCCAGATTTTCAAATAGCTGTATCTCAGCCAAATATTGTCCTGTCCTAACAAACTATACATCAACGAAAAGCTTATTTATTCAGATCTCAATATAAAAAAATGGACCCTTATGACTGATTCTGTGGTCCATGGTCACATTTATCCTTCTCTACATTAAATAGGATGTCAATAAATGTATCAATTTGATTAAATGAATCACATTTACCATTATATGCTGACAAGTCCCACAAATGAAGATTTGGTCGTGCATCATTCAAGCGTTTTTACCATTTTTAAGATGCTGTGTCTTGACTAATTATGCAGGTTGTTTAGCTGCATTATTTTTTGCACAAAATGAGCATGTTAAACATTACTGAAATGGCTGTGTCTCCTCAGATTCTCTGATCTGGAGGGGAATCACAGGCACACTGTGTACGACGGCGTCCTGCCGCATCCTTTCGCCATCACGGTGTTCGAGGAAAGCGTGTACTGGACGGACTGGAACACCCGCACGGTGGAGAAGGGCAACAAATACAACGGCTCTGGACGGGAAGCGCTCGTCAACACCACCCACCGACCGTTCGACATCCACGTGTGCCATCCCTACCGCCAGCCCATAGGTGAGCCCAGGACAGCGTAACCCGAGCGGGACGCTCATTATCTCACGTCAGATCGCTATCACTTCCTTTAAACGTCCACCGAGGCACTTAAGGGTCTCTGCCAATATTTACACAGTCCGACACAATGCCGCCAGTCTCTGCTCGCCTGTCTTTTCTCGGACACAGGAAAGACTAAACTCTTTATCATTGCTGTAATGGCCAGGACAGGGAGCTTAAACTTTTTATCTGTGGCTTTCTTTAGAAAGAGGAGCTACACCTACATGATGTGGAGCCACATCCTGGTTCTTTGTAAGAGGATATAGTCTGACTCAGTGGTTTTCAACTGACTACACAATTTACTTTGAGCAACAACAACGACTCAATTCAATACCGCACGTTTATCGTACCAAAGTAAATAAAGCTGTCCCAAATGTAATTTGAAATTAAATAAATATTAATTTATCGTTTTCTTAATATTCTTCTCTATTATTTTCAAAAAAGTTAAGTATTCTTAACAATGAAATCTGAAATTAAAAACGAAATCTGTATGAAGTTAGAATAAATATTAATTTATAATATTCTTACAGTTATTCCTATGATTATATGCTTAATTATTTCTTGCATTTATTTTAGTATTTTTGCATTTATTTATTATTCTTATCATGTTTTTGTTTTTGATTATAAGAACAATTTACTTAAGATTACCCCTATTATTCCTTCAAAGGTGTTGAATAATAGGGGTAATCATAAGAGAAATTATTATTTATAATCTTATTGTTGTTATTATTTTAATTACAAACATTGAATACATTTTAAACATTAAATAAACTTCAGTGTTTTATTTATTTACTTTTTTACAAATAATCATGAAATTATAAAAATGTTAAATACTATTTATTTTAATTGCTAACACTGAATACATCCCAAACATTGAATTTTTCCTTAAAAATTTAAACACTGAAATATTTCCAATGTTTAAAATTAAAATTAATATAAGGTTGTTATTTTTTTTATTATCACTTATTATTCTCTTTTAATATCATAAATAATTAAATAAAATGTCCTTAAAATCAAACAGTAGAATTTAATGTGTGAAATTAAAATAAATTTTAATTTATAATATTCTTAGAATTAGTATTATGATTACATGTTTAGTTATTTGTTATTTTAATTTATTTTAGCATTTATTTATTATTATTATTATTTATACTAATAATAGGTAATAATTGAAAATAAAATGGAATAAATTTTGAATCTAGATTTTAGAGACTTTTAAAATTACTTCTAAATTTAACTTATTTTAAATTTACTTTTATAAGAATAATATAGAACATTCTTAAAATGAAATATAAATATACATTGATTTTTTTTTATTGCGAACAATAAATGAATTCCCTAGAAAACAAACAAATGTTTTCAGTATTTGAATTCAAATAAATATTCAAAATATTCTTTGTCATCTATTACTTTTAAGCTTATAGTTATGATATGATTAGTTGCATTTTGTTATTATTAGTTATGATATGATTAGTTGCATTTTATTATTTGCATTTATGTGTCTATAATTCAGGACAGATTCGGAACAGACCTGAAACCTTTTTTTTTTTGTGACTCACTAGCAGGGTCTCACTCACACTATATCTTTCCCCTGTAGTGACGAATCCCTGTGCGGTCAATAACGGAGGCTGTTCTCACCTGTGTCTTCTGCGAGCCGGAGGTCAGGGTTTCACCTGCGAGTGTCCTGATCACTTCCTTATCGTGCAGATAGGGGGCGTCGCACGCTGCCTGCCCATGTGCTCCAGCACACAGTACAGATGCGCAGACAATGAACGGTTAGTGTCTCCATGCACACTCAGTTACAAAGCCTAGTGAGCTGCCTTGCTGTATACTACCTACATAGACAGCTGCCTTATGAGCAAGCGTCCGAACTGAAACCGAACCCTGTATTTGTTCCCAAAGCTGTATCCCTATCTGGTGGAAGTGTGACGGTCAGCGGGACTGCAGAGATGGTTCGGATGAACCCTCCACGTGTCCCGTCCGGCACTGCAGACTGGGCCAGTTCCAGTGTAATGACGGAAACTGCACCAGCCCACACTTCCTGTGTAACTCTAATCAGGACTGTCCCGATGGGTCGGACGAGGACACTGTGCTGTGTGGTATGGAAAAAACTATCATATCATCATATATCATGTCAGTATCTGCAGTGATGCTGGTGATGTGGCCTAGTGGTTAAAAATCTGGGCATGAAGCTGAAAAGCTGTAGGTTTGAACCCCATAATAAAATGTTGTAATAAACTGCAGTATTTTCCTACATACATTTTTACTAAAACGTTTTATTATGTGAAGGGAAAACATGCCAAAACAAGACTTTCATGATCAGTTTTGAGTGATGATGCCAGTATTATTTATGCACCAGTATTATTAAAGTTTTTTCAGTTTTCATTTTAATTTCAGTTTAAGAAAATGTGCTTTTGTCTTTTTTTAAAACCTGTCTGCTTAAGCTTTAATTTATTTTTAGAAGCATTTTTAGTCATTTTTGTACTTTAACTAAGGCAACATTTCTAATTTCCATTTAAGTTTTTCCAAGTTTAAATTTTATAATGTAATATTTATATCTTATTTAATATTTATATTTTAATTCAAACATTTCATTTTTCATTATAAACAGAAACATATTGAATGTTTTAAATTATTTGTTTATTATTCAAGTTTTAGTGATTTTGTGTGATTTTTTTCATTGTTTTAATATTTCTATATAGCTTTAATTTTAATACTTGAACTTAAACTTATTTAATTTCTCATTTTTTGTTTTAGTTTTTCTGTGTAATATTTAAATTTCATTTCTAACATGTAATATTTATTTAAAAATCAAACACTGATTTGGAAAAAAATTGTTAGTTTTTATTTTTTTTATATAGTTGTATAGTTTTTATTTTAAATTTTTATTATTTTTATATTTTCCATTTTCAATTTATTTTAGTTTGAGTTTTAGTGCTTTGGTTGTGCTTTTGTCTTTTGTAGTAGTTTTTGTTTTTCTATATGTCTGTATAGTTTTTATTCATTTTTATTTCTGTTTTAGTTATGTTAGCAAATCAGGTTAATTAAATTAAAATTAAAATTTTGCCTTGGCAACTAGCTGAAATAAAAAACTTTTTTTATTTTATTTCAGTTAACATTTATTTTATTTTAAGTGACATGTTTTTTTAATGGTTTTATTTTACAGTTTTAGTTTTAGTTAACTATAATAACCCTGCTATTCTGCTATTTGCTTTTGATTAAACTGTTGCCATGTATTCAGAAATGCATCTTCCTCTCCTTCTGCCCTTCAGCCACGCATCAGTGTGAGTCTCATCAGTGGCAGTGTGCCAATAAGCGCTGCATCTCTGAGGCCTGGCAGTGCGACGGGGAGAACGACTGCGGCGACGGCTCTGACGAGGATCCCGCTCACTGCTCCAGCAGGACCTGCAGACCCGGACAGTTCAAGTGCAGGAACGGCCGCTGCATCCCACAGAGCTGGAAGTGTGACGTGGACGATGACTGTGGCGACAACTCCGACGAGCCCATCGACGAATGCAGTGAGCTGCCCACTCATTACTGCAGCGCTACAATGCACTTGTTTTGTTATTTAATTAGTTTAATTCTTATGCAGTATGAAGTGACCTAAAATCTCCTTTCTTAGTATTTTTTGTTGTTTTTAATCATCTGTGGGATGTTGTTTGCAGTGGGTCCGGCGTACAGATGTGACAATCACACAGAGTTTGACTGCAGCACAAACTACCGCTGTGTTCCTCTGTGGGCCGTGTGCAACGGACACAACGACTGCAGGGACAACAGCGATGAACAAAACTGTGGTGAGACATCAGACAACACATGACTGAAAACATGACTACAAATGTATTTATTTATGTGCATAAAAAAGCATATATTTATTAATAAAACAGTAAAATATAGTTACTATAAATATAGTAGGAGTAATATTATAGTAGGAGTAATACTATATAGTAGGAGTAATATTAAAATTATAAAAAAAAATTAAATTTAAAAATGTAAAATTACTATGAAAAAGCATTGAAAATTTATTACATGACTGAAAACAATGTTCTTGCTTACAACTGAAAAATGTAGATATTTATTAAGAAAATAGTAAAGTAATAGCAAAAGTATTAGAATGATAAAAAAAAAATTAAATTACTATACAAAAATGATGATTTTTGTTCAGAAACAGATGTTAAATATTAATCGTAGATATTAAAATTATTTTAATCTAATTTAATCTAGCTTTCTGGCATTATATATATTTTGAATATTGCTGGCTCTGAGATGAATTGCTTTGGATATAAGCTTGTGTTAAATGTGTAAATGTAAATCTAATTTAAAATATAAAATAAAAAAGTAAAAATGTTAGATTTATTCACAGCATTATTCAAAATTTGACTCAGCGTAACTGTTTTTATTCACACAGCAATGCTTACAACACAAAAATGTAGATATTTATTAAAAATATTAAAGTAATATTAGAATTAATAATATTAAATAAAAATAAATTAAAAAGTACAAATTGTTAGAAAAAAATATTAATAAAAAAAGGGTAAATCAATATAGTGATCCATTTTTTGGAAATCCATTTTTGCCATATCCAGCTTTTAGTTTTATATATATTAACATAAAAAACATGTTTTAAAATTTGTTTGGAAATTGGGAGTTTTTAAATTGTCTTTTTTTTATTTTATTTTTTTAATTGTCTTTTTTATCAGGTTATAGTCATTTTTTTTTTAAGAATTAAATATATGCAATGCTCACCTTTTAAAATCCAATCAACAGCCGATAGAATCAATTTTTTTTTCTTGTTCGATAAGCCATTTCACTCAACAAAAAAAAAATGCCACAAAGCTGGACAGAGTTTCTGTTTCATGCTGACTAAAACTTACTTCCACCTTTAAATTTCAGTCAAATTCAGTAAGATGAGTCTGTAGTGCTCTCATTATCACTGGTGTTGTATAAAGTTGTTGTGTGTGTGATGGATTGAAATCATGAGGAGTTATTCGTCCTCTCACACTCCAGCGCTACATTAGTGCGTGTTAGTTCAGTCCGTCTGTGATGGACGGACCCTCGGTGACCCCTCCTCCTGTCTGGGGCCACACCACTGATATATGTGTGTGTTAGGTATTTCTGTGTCAGGCACCGGTGTGTGTGTGTGTGTGCGCAGTTGTGATTATTGTTTCAGTAAGGGTCAAGAGGTTTTACTGTAATATTACTGATCTGTTGTCAGTAATCTGACCGATGTACGCACACACACACACACACACACACACACACACGTAGCCCCAGTTCTCTCAGGTCTTATCAGCTCCCTCTCGCTCCGTTAGTGCCATCCTGCACAGAGAGGAGAGATCGCCCTAATCTGACTGTAAGAATGTGCCGCCCGGGTCAGGTGGGGCACCGCTGAGTGTATTTGTTCATCTCCTCCTCTTCTTTCCTTTCCTCTGTCCGTAATAATGTACATATTTTACGCCTCATTACTTCCTATCCTCTAATTTTCTCCTTCCTCTTAATTTTCTTCTCCTCTTGTCTCATTTCACCTCACTTTGTCTCCTTTTCTCCTCTCATTGTCTCTTTTCCTTTCTTCTCATCATCTCATCACATCTCACATTGTCTTTTCTCCCTCAGTTCTTTTGTCATCTCACCTGTCCTCATCTCCTCTCTTCTTTCTAAGTTTTCTCTTTTCTTAAGTATCTCTTTATTAAAGCACATGCCGTCAGGTGTTAAATAAGCTCTTATTTATCAGACATGTCTTCTGTACTGGTATTTTATGTCAGAGAGACTGTGACAGAGGTCTGTGTGTCTGTCTCTTCACTTCCGCTCTGTTTAACGTTAGCTCGTGTGTGTGTCTGTGTTGTGTTTGCAGAGGAGTTGACCTGTGAGCCGGCGGGTGATTTCCGCTGTGATAACCACCAGTGCATCCCCCTGCGCTGGCGCTGCGATGGAGACAATGACTGCGGCGACGGATCTGACGAACGCAACTGCAGTGAGTAACAGCAGTGACCTCTTGGGTTCAGTCAGTTCAATATAAAAACGCAACAAACCAGAAAGATAGTTTAGTAATAGTCGTTATTTACTCACCTTTGTGTGGTTCAATGGAATAACAATTTTAATGAAAGTGAAGGAGGACTGGGGCTGTCAAGCTGCAGAAGTGCAAATGAACTCCAATTAAATAGCATAAATAAGCTCTCATGGTGCCATTAATGTGTGTGACATGTATGAACCAATGATACATACAGGGCAAGATATTCTGTGAATATTGACTTAATGGGATAGTTCACCCAAAAATGAAAATTCTGTCATTATTAACTCACCCTCAAATTGTTCCAAACCTGTATGCATTTCTTTCTTCTGCTGGACACAAAAGAAGATATTTGGAAGAATGTGGGCAACCAAACAGTTTCTGGTCTCCGTTGACTTTCATAGTAAGTAATCAGTGGGGTCCAGCAACTATTTGGTTACCAGCACTCTTCAAAACATCTTCTTTTATGTTCAACAGAAGAAAGAAACTCATACAGGTTTTGAGAATTGTCATTTTTGGGTGAACTATTTCTTTAAATTTTGATTTACTCATTACATAAAGCTATTGTATGGCTTCTGAAGACTTGGAATACAATATGTGACCCTGGACCACAAAACCAGTCATAAGTGGCACGGGTATATTTGTAGCAATAGCCAACAATACATTGTATGGGTCAAAATTATCGATTTTTCTTTTATGCCAAAAATGTTTAGGATATTAAGTAAAGATCATGTTCCATGAAGATATTTTGTAAATTTCCTGCCGTAAATATATGAAAACTTAATTTTTGATTAGTAATATGCATTGCTAAGGACTTAATTTGGACAACTTTAAAGGCGATTTTCTCTATATTTTTATTTTTTTGCACCCTCAGGTTCCAGATTTTCAAATTGTATCCCAAATATTGTCCTATCCTAAAAGCTTATTTATTCAGCCTTCAGATGATGTATAAATCTCAATTTCAAAAAATTGACCCTTATGACTGGTTTTGTGGTCCAGGGGCATATCTATACAGTAAATCATACAAAAAACTACTTTTATTCTGCTTTTTTGTCATGTTGGCGCTTGAAAAAGAATGCTTTGGTTATCCTTTAACATTTCACTTTCTCTGTGTTTAAAATGACATGAGAGTGAATACATTATTGCTGGATGAACTGTTCCCTTAATGAGAGAGAAAAACACGTGTAGATTTGCTTTACCAGAGAAACAGTAACAGTAAAGACAAAGATGAAGAGATTGAAAGGAACAAATTGGATAGACAGAGAGCGTGGCGGAGATGACGTGATGGCAGACAAGGTGCTGTGAGGTGTGAAAGGTTGACAAATGGTCTGCACTAAACCTTTGAGCTGCATGTTGAAAGAAGCGCTGATTTTTTCAGCACTTTCTCCTCCCTGCAGAAGAGCTGTAGGGGTGCTGAGCGCGGGTCACTCCCCTGATGAATTCAGCTATGAACTCACCTCCCAAAAATGGCCCTGAAGAGCAAGCTGTATCTCATCACATAAACCTCTAGTCCTGTGACACAGTGAAGCGCAGACTAATCACTGCGCTCATTTGTGTCTTGTGTTTAGTAAAACTGTTCAGGTGGTGTGTTGGCTGTATTTTGGCCTTGTAAACACTGTGTGAAACACCTCTGTTCACAAAATGTATTTTTGCATTCTGATTGCACTATTTTTTTTAATTGTTGGTTAAATGTAGACGAGCGGCAGATGCACGTCATTGCCACCACATCCTTGCTGCAAAACACTGATTAAACCAGCTAAAATTTGTTTGCTAGTCTTAGTTGTCTGGTCTTTCAGCCTGGCTAAGCTGGTGTTTGCCTGGTTTAGCTAAGCGGCCTGCTGTTCTTCCATCTTGATCAGATAAAAAATTGCCCAAAGCCACTTTAGAACCAGCCTGCCCTTATGAAAATAAAGTGTACTTAATTGTAATGAATGTACAATACAATTGTAAAAAAAGAAAAAAAGATTTGCTGAACATTTCCTCACCCTCAGGCCATCCAAAATGTAGATGAGTTTGTTTCTTCGTCAGAACAGATTTGGAGAAATGTAGCATTAAATCATTTGCTCACCAATGGGTCCTCTGCAGTGAATGGGTGCCATCAGAATGAGAGTCCAAACAGCTGATAAAAACATCACAATAATCCACAAGTAATCCACACCACTCCAGTCCATCAATTAATGCCTTGTGAAATGTAATGCTACGTGTTTTTAAGAAACAAATCCTTCATTAAGATCTTTTTAACTTAACCTATTGCTTCCAGGTAAAATACGAGTTCTCTCCCCATAGTATTGCTTTCTCCAGTGAAAAAATTGTGCCTGGAGAGATATATGCACTCTTTACAAGTGAAAACAGTCCAAAACTGTTCTAAAGTTATATGTTGGTGGATTTTTGATGTGAGAGGACAACAGGGGATGGGCATTTTACACTGCAGAAAACATTATTATGGAGTATGGACTTTTATTTTAGACAGAGGCATCAGTTTAAAATTAAAAAAGGTCTCATCAATGGATTTGTTTCTTACAGACATGTGACTTTTCACATCACAAGTTGTTAATTGATGTACTGGGGTCATTTGGATTACTTGTGGATTATTGTGATGTTTTTATCAGCTGTTTGGACTCTCATTCTGATGGCACCCATTCACTGCAGAGGATCCATTACTGAGAAAGTAATATAATGCTAAATTTCTCTGAATGGCTTGATGGTAAGTACGTTTTCAGCAAATTTTCATTGTTGTGTGAACTATTCCTTTAATAACACCCCTCACTTGTGGTAAAATCTCTTTGGCACATACAGTACCTCTTTGGGCTTATTGCTTTATTTGCTTGCCTGCTTTGTATGTACGTTCACGTGTGTCTGATTGACATGCTTCTTATGCATCCGCAGCCCCTCGTCCGTGCACAGAGAGCGAGTACCGCTGTGACAACCTGCACTGCATTCCTGACCGCTGGGTTTGTGACCATGACAACGACTGCGAGGACAATTCTGACGAGAGAGACTGCGGTGAGTGAAAGAAAAGAAGAGACAGCAGAAAGGAAAGACCATCACATGAGGGATGGAGAGAGCCGTGGCACTTGCCACCATGTTCAACATCATAATACTGTCTTTTTATTACAGATTGGTCCTCAGTGGGTGATATCTCAATGCAATTGTGTGCCTGGATACCTTGTGAATGACTTACAGGAAGTGTGCATAATTCATTCTCCGTGGCGTATTGAGAGAGATCGGCTTCATTCATTGTGGATGAATGTGTTTCAGAGCTGCGGACCTGTCACCCGGGTTACTTCCAGTGCGGTAGCGGCCACTGCATCGCTGAGCGCTTCAAATGCGACGGCAACGCTGACTGTCTCGACTTCACTGATGAAAGCACCTGTCGTGAGTGTGCTGCCATGGTTTTTTAAAAAAACTATTTAAATTCTGAAATGCTCCTGAAATGTAACCAGAAGACAGCTTTGAGTTATATTGCAGCGCCCTCTAGAGTCCAACTGTGTTGTGCAACTGTTCCCATCATCATGCAAACATAAGGAATATCAATGAATTTTACATTGTGATTAAAGACTATGAAGACAAACTTTTTCAAAAATATGCACAGATGAAATGTCCACAATAAGATCAGGATCATTTTGAGCAGCCAGTAGTTGAAGCAGCACTACTAGCAATGCCAAAGTCATGGGTTTGTTTCCAAATGAATGCTTGAATGCAATGTTAGACACCTTCATTATGTATTAAGAAAGTTGAGTTTGAGGTATATGTGTGCATATTTCAGCCACACGCTACCCGAACAGCACCTATTGTCCACCCTTCCTGTTTGAGTGCAAGAACCACGTGTGTGTGCAGCAGCACTGGATATGTGACGGAGATAATGACTGCGGGGATAATTCAGATGAGGAACTGCATCTCTGCTGTGAGAATCTATCTATCTATCTATCTATCTATCTATCTATCTATCTGTCTGTCTGTCTGTCTGTCTATATCGTTCTATCGTTCTGTCGTTCTATCTATTTTTCTGTTCATCTATTTTAAAAGGTTAACCATGATTATTTTGCTCAAAAATCTAAACATTATTGGTGATTATTGTCATTCTGTTTTTTTTTTCTTTACAATTAATTAGAATCGTTGCACTTTCACGTAATCACAATTCAAGAGAAAGTTAATTCCAATGTTGCCTAGTCTGTGGTTTTTCTGCAGAATTGGGCTACGTTTACACTGTTGCAGTAGCTTGTTTTTTAGTCCACGTGTTAAACATTCCCCCCAGAAAATGGTTTTGATGGAGGGGACCCACCGACGGGGGAGAAAACCACAGAAAAAAACATCATAGGGCTACTTTTGATTAGCAATTAGAATAGTTTTGTTTCGCAGACCTGGCAACCCTGGTCAACTGGCAGATTTAAGGTCATTGCACACTGAGTCCAAAATTTTCGCACGTTAAAAAATAAATATGGCCTCACGATGTGTCAATCACGTTTACACACTGCCTCCAAAACTTTCGTCCGTCATAAAAAAATTCAGATCAGGTTCGATTTTCTGCGTTTTCACATCTGTAGCAAGCATTTTGATAGAAAAGGATAACGAATATGAAAAAAAAAAAACGAAAAACGCATACTAAAATTTCGTACTCAGTGTGCAAGGACCTTTAGTCACAGCAAACAGCACAAATGACCACCTGAAAGAAAACAGACTGGCTGAAAACAGACTCTTTTACTTGAGCATATAATATCTCAATTGAGATTGTTCTAACTTACATGTTTGCCAGTATTTTCAGCTCATCAGCACTTTTTCAGTAATAAGAGGGAGCGTGTACGCGTGGTTGCCAGTTTGGGAAGTAAACCACTGGGCAGAAAATGTATTGCAATCTGGCAACCACAGCCATAAAAGCTTGTGGAGGCTTGTTACCAATGCAAGATAATGCAAATGGCAGATTAAAATTAAAAGTTTTTAGCATAAATAACCAGCAGTTAAATATTGCAGATGATTATGCATAATAAACTGAAAGAAGCAGAAATCGTGATCCTGATCAAAATGTGATTTATTGTGCAGCCCTACTATCTGTCAAAACTTTCTTTTTTCTTATATGATTTGTATAGTAAATAGTATATCAGATATATAACTCAATAAAGTCCAACTTTTGGCATTTTAGATGTGGAACAAAGTGCACAAACGTCATGTTTCTTGTCTCCACAGTGGACATCTCATGTGATCCTCCGTTCCGTTTCCGCTGTGATAACACCCGCTGCATCTACAGTCACGAGCTCTGCAACTCTATAGATGACTGCGGTGATGGAACCGACGAGAGGCCGGAGCATTGTGAGTTATTTGCCTATTAAACCTTTTTAATTCCCTAAATTCTACTGAAACTAGTAAAACACCCTGTTTTGTGTGAATGACTCCTCAGGTGTGACTCCCACACACGGGCCCTGCTCTGCAGACGAGTATAAATGTGGGAACGGTCAGTGCATTCCTCTGCAGTACGCCTGCGACGACTATGACGACTGTGAAGACCAGACCGATGAACTCGGCTGCTGTGAGTTTTGTTCATTCACTTACCCTCATGTTGTTTATTTTCTTTCTTGCATAAAAAAAGTGGAGCAAGCTCCAAAAACTACAAAAAAATCTTAGAGGTCTGGATCCTTACATCTTTGTACCATTTCTTCATCTGTCTCTGTTAGACTACGGCCATGGACGCACATGCAGTGAGAATCTGTGTGAGCATAACTGCACGGATTTGTCGACCGGAGGCTTCATTTGTTCCTGTAGACCTGGATATAAACCCAACCCGGAGGACAAGAACAACTGCGATGGTTTGTGATGTTGTCTGAATACTTTATTCATTAGAAAACCTCAATATTTACTTCTTTATTGGAAGACAGGCTTATAGTGGTGCTCCAGAAGCCAAACAGAACAACAGGAACTCAGTCATTTATGACACTTCATTCTCAACAGCTCGTTCCATGCGTCATTATGCCATTTCTGTCATTGCACATGTGTAGGACTTTCCAGTTTCCGTATTCAATCCAATTAAGAGTTTAGGTCGGAACGATTAAGGTGTTTACATGCAGCCTTTTCAGTCAGATTGAGCCATCAGTCCAATTACCAACGGATTATTTGGTTGCATGTAAACGTAGCTAGTGTTGCAAAGTTCATCATTTATAAAACTAATTCAGTTAATCTATAAGCAGCTCAGCAGATACAATCGTATGATTAATTAGCTCAAGTCAGTTCAGTGTTATATTAGTACCACTGAGATAATATTACAGTTTGTATTAATATTTCGAATTAGGTTTATTTTTGTATTTTTACATTTTAATTTTAGTTCAATGTAATTGTGTGTTTCTGCCATTTTTAGTGTGCTTCATTCATTTCATTTCAGTTATTTTAGTACATCAAGTTAAATTCTAAATTCTGAGAAATTTTGCTATATATTTTTATAAATATATTTTTTCTTTTTTTGTGTTTTATTTTATTCCAATTAACAATTATTTTAAGTAAATAGAAGTTTTTGTATGATTTTAATTTTCATTTTAGTTTCACTTAATTATAATAAACCTGGGTTCAATTCAGTTGATTGACAGTGTTGATGTTGGAAAGTTCCTCGATCACAAAACAAATCTGATTCAGCTATAAAGCAGCGCTACAGAAAATGATCAGTTAGTTTTTCATTCTGTCCTTGGCATGGAATCTTTTCTGTCTGCATGAAAGCAACACGAGAAGTGCACACCTATGCCTGCACACAACTTAGAGACGACATTGGCACACCATTAGAAGTTGAAAGGCTTCCTGTATGTGTAATGTGAGGTGTTTTCTGCCCGTCTGCAGATGTGAACGAGTGTGAGATTTACGGGACGTGCCCGCAGCTGTGCAGGAACACTAAGGGCAGTTATGAGTGTTTCTGCGCTGAAGGGTTTCGATCGGTGGGAGAGCAGCCGGGAGTCGAATGCGCTGCTGAGGGTAAGGCCTTTCAGTCTGAAATGATTTACCTTCTGTAGCCTAAAATTTGAACATTTGACGAACGTCAGTAAATATGAACAAACCTTTAGAAGACAGCTGCATATGTAGGCAGCAATGCAAGTCTAGGCTTTGACATCACCATTTCTTTCGCTCTTTTCACAGGAAATCCTCCCGTCTTGTTATTGCCTGATAATGTGCGGATTCGTCGCTTTAATCTCTCGTCGGCGCAGTACTCTGATTATGTGGATAATGCAGAGCACATTCAGGCACTGGACTACCTGTGGGACCCAGAAGGCCTTGGTCTAAGTAAGACAATATTCACGGGATATCCCATCTAATATGACATGTGCTTAATGTTTTGATGCAGATGCAGCACAGGGAAGCACAATTTACAGCACAATAAGGCAAAGCCAGTGTTATTTTAGTATTGTTTATATACTATTATACGATTTCTTTTGAATTTTTGAATATTTTGAAGAATGTTTTGAAATCCTTAAACCTTAAATCCTTAAAGTTCCTGAAAACATGATCATTGTTGCACTGTATTATTGTGTTTCTGTAATCAGGTTATGCATGCAAACTGAAGCATATTTCTACATCTCTGGAAATGGTATTTTTTAGGTATAGTGTACTGGACAGTGTTAGGACGAGGCTCTGAGTTCGGTGCGATTAAGAGGGCCTACATGACCACGTTTGATGACCATGGAAATAATCCTGTGAAAGAGGTGGACCTGAACCTCAGATACATCTCCAGTCCTGACGGCATCGCTGTGGACTGGATTGGAGGGTATGTGACATGCTTTTCTATACTTTACTTGAGCTCTGATGCAGATTGTCTAACTGGTTACTGGGACAGTTCCAGAGAAATAAACATCCCTTCTGCTATTCGTTTTGTCTTTTCTATTAGCCATATTTACTGGACAGATGCTGGGACTAATAGAATCGAAGTGTCAAAACTGGATGGACGTTACAGAAAGTGGTTGATTCACAGTGATCTTGATCAGCCAGCCGCTATTGTGGTCAATCCTGGTCTAGGGTAAGAACATGAATATGAATAAGAATATGAACTGCTCCTTTGGGATTAAAATATATGAAACTATATATTTACTATATTTTGAGATTAAAATATAGTAAACAGCCTTAAGAGATGCATGGTTATGCAATTTTATTTAAAATAGTGATTTTTAGGTCTGGAAAAGTCATGGAAATTAAATAAATGCATCTTATAAAATAGTTATTTTGGGTAGATATTGCTCATGTATTGAGCTTATGTAGAGATTTGAGTAAACAAATGAAAAAGTATTGTTATTTTACTATAAAAATGATTTAATATACCTATTAAACAATAGATTATATATATATATATATATATATATATACAGTGGGTATGGAAAGTATTCAGACCCCCTTAAATTTTTTCAATTTTTTTTATGTTGCAGCCTGATACTACAATTGTTTAAATTCATTTTTTTTTCTCATTAATCTACATGCCGTACCTCATAATGACAAAGTGAAAACAGAATTTTAATAATGTCTGTAAATTTATTGAAAAGAAAAAACTGAAATATCACATTTACATAAGTATTCAGACCCTTTACTCCATACTTAGTTGAAGCACCTTTGGCATTAATTACAGCTTCAAGTCTTTTTGGGTATGATGCAACAAGCTTTGCACACCTGGATTGGGGGAGTTTCTGCCATTCTTCTTTGCAAATCCTCTCAAGCTCTGTCAGGTTGGATGGGGACCGTCGGTGGACAGCCATTTTCAGGTCTCTCCAGAGATGTTCGATAGGGTTCAAGTCAGGGTTCTGGCTGGGCCACTCTAGGACATTCACAGAGTTGTCCCTAAGCCACTGCTGTGTTGCCTAGGCTGTGTGTTTAGGTTCATTGTCCTGTTGGAAGGTGAGTCTTCTGCCCAGTCTGAGGTTCTGAATGCTCTGGACTGGGTTTTCATTAAGGCTACCTCAATATTTTGGTGCATTGAGCTTTTCTTCTACTCTGATGAGTCCCTCAGTCCCTGCTGCTGAAGAACAGTCCCACAGCATGAGGCTGCTACCAGCACACTTTATTTTTGGGATGGTACTCTGCAGGTGATGAGCAGAGCTGGTTTCCTTCAAACATGATGCGTAGAATTGAGGTTCATCAAACCAGAGAATCTTGTTTCTCAGAGTCTGAGGGTCCTTTAGGTGCTTTTCTGCAAATTCCAAGTGGGTTTTCATGTGTCTTCACTGAGGAGAGGATTGAGTTTGGCCACACCGCCATAAAGCCCAGATCGGTGGAGTGTTGCAGTGATGTTTGTCCTTCTGTAGGTTTCTCCCATCTGCATATATGATCATGGAGCTCAACTAGAGTGACCATCAGCTTCTTGGTCACCAGTCTAGACAAGGCCCTTATCCATCAGTTGCTCAGTTTGGTTGGGCGACCAGCTCTTGGAAGAGTCCTGGTTGAGCCAAACTTCTTCCATTTGAGAATTATGGAAGTCACTGTGCTCTTGGGAACCTTCAGTGCAGCAGGATTTTTTTTGTAGCCTTCCCCAGATCTGTGCCTCGATACAGTCCTGTCTCTGAGCTCTGCAGGCAGTTCCTTTGACCTCATGGTTTGTTTTTCACTCTGATATGCATTGTCAGCTCTGAGGCCTTTTATAGAGAGGTGTGTGCCTTTCCAAAACATGTCCAATCAATTTAATTTGACTCCAATCAATGTGTAGAAACATCTCAGCAATGATCAAGAGAAATGCGAGGCACCTGAGCTAAATTTCAAGTTTTGTTGCAAAGGGTCTGAATACTTACGTAAATGGGATATTTCAGTTTTTTATTTTTAATACATTTATAGACATTTCTAAATTCCTGTTTTCACTTTGTCATTATGAGGTACGGAGTATAGATTAATGAGGAAAAAAATTAATTTAAACAATTGCAGTATCAGGCTGCAACATAAAAAAATTGAAAAAAATTAAGGGGGTCTGAATACTTTCCATACCCACTGTATATATATGTGTATATATATATATATATATATATATATTAGTCATTTGGGATTAAAACATATTTAATGGACAGTCCTGTGGGATGCATGGTCATGAAAGTTTTAAAATTGTGATTTGTATGTGTGGAGAAGTCCTGGAAATAAAATTAATATATCTTATGAACGTTTTTAAAAATCTTAAGCACTAAAAAAATCTTATCTAATAATCACAAACCACTTGAAATATAATTGAAAATTCATTAATCATAAAATGTTGGAACCCCAATTCTTCAAAACTGCTGTTTTTGTCATTAATGATGATTATTGTTATTGTGTGTCTATGTTATAGTAAGATGTTCTGGACGGACTGGGGCAGAAAGCCCAAGATTGAGACGGCGTGGATGGATGGGCAGCACAGAGGGGTGCTGTTAGATGAAGATCTGGCCTGGCCTACTGGTTTAGCTTTGGACTACCTGAATGAAAACCGCATCTACTGGTGTGACTCAAAAGAAAACATTATTGAATCGATGAAAGCGGACGGAACAGACCGTCAAATGATCATATCAGGAGGTGAGACGTCGGAGCAATACATCAGAGAAAACAGCTTTTGTCTGGCTGATGTTCTCACGTTTGTTGTCATTGCAGACATCGGTCATCCCTACAGTCTGGATGTGTTCGAGGGACACGTGTACTGGACGACTAAAGAGAAGGGAGAAGTGTGGAAAAAAGATAAGTTCGGTAAAGGAGACAAGGTGAAGGTGTTGACCATAAACCCCTGGCTGACTCAAGTACGCATCTACCAGCAGCACAGACACAACCACTCAGGTGAGACCGGGAATCCTTACGTTCAACAAGGGCGTAAAATGTAGTTTAGGGACTCTAGGGACATGTCATAATGCACAATGTTTCCATCTAACATGTATTTTGAGGTGCAGCTCGTCATATTAATGGAGTGTTTCCCTAGTTTGGAGTAAACCGGTTACCTCACCTGAATATGTTAGTAGATTTGTGTTGGATGTTATATTTGGAATGGAAATATATTGAAATTTTATTTGTAAACATCATACTTTTTTCACATATTTCAGTTAACGCCATAAAACTAGCGAGCTAAGCCGGTAGTACTGACAATGTTGTGTAAACATGGCTGAAGACGCGAAAAGAGGAACAGACAAACTGAATCAATTGAGTGAGTCGTTTGTGCTGGAACCACTCCGATTGATTCAAACTCATGACTTCGATCATTCAGTTTAAGCGAATCACGAGCAAAAACCAGTTTAAAAGAGCCATTCATTTTCGAATTTTGACATTGCATGTAATGATTTTAAAAAGCACTTATAGTAATTAGGGATGAGCATTTTTGGCAGTTTCTCATTTCGATCATCGTTAGGTTTCAAAAACGAGTACTCGGGGGGGTGGGCCGTGTTCTGGGGGCGGGGCATGGCCACCATGGAGATAATGAAAATATCTGGACTGTTATGAAAATGAATGTTAAAAATAAAAATATGACATGAAAACCTGTATATGAAAACATGAACACATGATTAGAACACTGATAGATTATGATTATGATGCAGCAATGTTATTAAAAAAGAAGCATCTAAAAAGGAAGAGGTGAAGCTGAGTGACTTTATGCCCATAAACTGAAGCCCATTCTATGACACATCATATGATTTTAATCAGATAACTTAGACACATAACATAGACGTAACATTACAACTTGTATCTGCAAAAAAGGATGCAAATGCCAGTGAACTTTAAGTTATGCGCTAATTAAAATATATATATATATATATATAGTGGTTTTGCATTTGTCTTTATACCCAAGAACAACTGTGTAGAAACCACATTGAATGAAAATACCAGTTCCTCAATTCCTTTTCACCACGTTTCTTTTAGCTAAAGATAAAAGACTGTACTCCTGTACTAGTAATAGTAAATAACTGTTCACATTCTCTTGCAGTGCTGAACCCCTGTCAGGGTGTCTGCAGTCACCTGTGTTTGCTGCGGCCGGGTGGATACACCTGTGCCTGTCCGCAGGGCTCCACGCTGCTCGCCTACAACAAGAATGAATGTGATGCCGGTAAGAGATGAACACACACCTACTGCTGTTAGTTTGAGATATAAGCTGATTGGCTCCTTTGCATCCCATCAATACATTTCATAACATGCATGCATGTGCTGCATCTACTGCTGCATGATTTCATTATTGTCATGTGATGTTTTGACTTCTCTGATATTGCTCTGATATTGTGATGAAAGTGAGTGTTTGACTTGTGATGTGATTGCATTGTGACTGTGTTGCATTGCCTCACACATGTAGCCATTGAGGCAGAGGTGTCCATGCCGCTTGCATGCAGATGCATGAATGGAGGAACATGCTACACTGATGAGGGTGGCCTGCCGAAGTGCAAGTGAGTGTGACCGCTAGTGTAGAGCATCACAGCCGCCCCGCTGATACAGTTATTTAAAGAGCTCATACCTGAGGGGCGAACATGATTTCACCAAGTGCAGCATGTTCCAACATGGAACAACATTTTCAAACAACCAATCAGAATTGAGGGATAAATTTACAGGAATTGTAAATGTTAGCCTTACAACCAGAGTTAGGTACATCTATACCCTTGTTATTCAGCCATCATTTCCCTCTGATTTTAGGGATAAATTATGGGTAAGGTTAGGTTTAGAGGTAGGGATAGGGTTAGGTCTATATTTTTGGACAATAATGTTGATCCAGGATCAACAAAAGATGTTGATCCAGGAACACGTTTTACTTGGCAAAATCATGGTGACCTAACAAGAGGAATTACATTTTCATTGATATTTTGCGATTATGTATTCACTGTTCTATGAAAACTTGCTTTCGTTTGGAACTTTAAACTGATATTTCCTACTGACACACTACAGGAAAACATAGAAAAAACTGACTTAAAACCATTTTGTGTTGGTGAAAATACTAGTAGCTAAAGACTTTAGCACAGTACTGTATTTCATTTATACACATAATTTGTCATATGCAAAACCTCTTAATTAGTGATAACTGATATTTAATATTGTGATATTTAATATGGAAATAAATCATTTAATTTTATTATTTAAAGGGGTCATATGACGTTGCTAAAAAGAACATTATTTTGTGTATTTGCTGTAATGCAATGTGTTTATGTGGTTTAAGGTTCAAAAAACACATTATTTTCCACATACTGTACATTGTTGCTCCTCTATGCCCCGCCTTTCTGAAACGCGTCGATTTTTACAAAGCTCATCGTTCTGAGAAGTGAGGCTTGCTCTGATTGGCCAGCTATCCAGTTGTGATTGGCCAGATACCTCAAGCGTGAGACGGAAATGTTATGCCCCTCACCGTATTGTGATGCCGTGTCCCGGCGTGATGACACAAAAACAATAAAACCCATTATAATCGAGGCATTTGTTGCATCCAGTGGGGACATAATTACTGATTATAATGACTTATACTGTCTTTTTAACATTACCATGTCTGCATATGTGATCGGAGAAACTACAAACAACAAGCACTACTCTACACTGCTCAAAACTCGCGTTTGAATACTCAGTAGCAGAAACGTACTTACAGGCTGTGAGTCAGAAGCGTCAGACTGTCCTTGGAAAGCTGGAATTGCCCCACTTTATAGAAACAGCCTTTGTGCAAGCCAGCATTGTAGGCTACTCTTCCAGGATCAGTAAATTGTCCTCTGTAAAATGCGCTGCACACACTCTAATATTTGGGTTGAACTGTTCTGGAACAGTGTTGTAAATACAACTCAACCACTGATTTCTAGTTGTGTCTTTTGGAAGCCCAAACAAAGTAATTTCACTTTCACAATGAAACACAGTGTCATGGACAGATAACTTAGGAACCAAAGGAACCTAACCAGGACATGGCGGCGGCAGCAACAATACTACAGCGAGAATAATAGTTCCGCCTTCTTTCTTTGCGTATATGTTTGGGTGGTGTTATGCAAATCTTCCCACACCGTGACGTAGACATGTGGGGGCGTGTTTGAATGAGCCGTTTTAGGAAGGCGTGGACGAGTCTTAACTTTTATAAAGAATATCTCTTTAGTTTTGAGACTTTAGTCTTTGCAACTTCAGGAATCTTATCTATGCACAATCAGCTTGTAACAATCCAAAGAGAAAGGAAAACTTGAAATCGCATCATATGACCCCTTTAAATATTTTAAAATAATTACATTAACATTGCAATTTAAATTTTTTTTTAAATGGTTGAGTGTTTTTGCTCCTCAGGTGTCCTTATGGTTACTCGGGTAGTTACTGTGAAATGGGGAAGTCTAGAGGTGCTCCTGCAGGGACAGGTAAACAAACCCTTCCTTGTTAATTAGTTATATAACTGTTTCATTGTAAACACATTTACTCACGGTTTGTAACATGTGATGCTGTTATTTATCCACTCTAATTACTCTATCCAGCACGTTCAGCATGTTAATTTCCAATGGAAAGTAATGAGACTGCACTCATATGTCTTACATTCTGTTTGTGTGTGTGTGTGTGTGTGTGTGTGTGTGTGTGTGTGTAGCTGTGACCGTCCTGTTAGCAGTGGTTATTATTCTGATTACTGGAGCTCTGGTTGTGGGAGTTTTCCTCAACTACAAGCGCACTGGCTCTCTCATCCCATCAATGCCTAAACTACCCAGGTACAACACAAACACACCACTCAACTACCTACAGTTGATCTGAAACATAAACCCACGCTTAAAAACATATGACTTCACTTTAACCAACCAGTCTGTGCTTTCAGTGTATCAACAGTGTATCTATTGTAATATTATGACTTATTTGGGGGATTTTCTTGCTTGAGAAGTGCTTTATTATTATTATCATTATTATTATTTAAATAAATGCTGTTTGGTTTGATATTTTGCTCATCTTTAAGCATAGCTTGAGTGTCCAAATACACAAAAGTTTGGGTTCACTAAGATTTCTAAATGGTTTTGAAACTCAACAAGGCTGCATTTATTTGATCAAAAATACAATAAAAACAGTGATACTGTGAAATATTATTGCAATTTAAAATAACTGTTTTCTATGTGAATATATTGTGAAATGTAATTTATTCCTGTAATCAAAGCTGAATTTTCAGCATCATTACTCCAGTCTTCAGTGTCACATAAATGGTGTTATGTAAACCGTGATACATTTTGTCAGGATTCTTTAATGAATAGAAAATTCAGAAAAACAGCATTTATTTGAAATAGCAATCTTTTGTAATTTTGTGCATGTCTTTACTCTCACTTTTGATCAATTTAATGTCCTTGCTAAATAAAAGCATTAATTTCTTTCTTTCCAAAAAAACCGTCTTACTGACCCCAAACCTTTGAATGAATTTTTATATTTCATTATCTAGTTGTATCTTTCATAACCCTGCCATCTCCTCCTCCTCTGTTTATTGATTTTTAATGTCAAAATGAGAAATTTGCTTAGAGCTTGTCACAGTAAAACAACATCAAAACAATATCTAGTTAGAGTAAGATTTATCTTATCTAGTAAGATTTGTAGGTTGCTGTCTGGTGAAGTTAACCTACTGCATGGTCTTTGTGTTGTATTGAATATTCATGATATATCTGCAAATACTTTGCTAGTGATTTCAAATTAGGCAGCATCTTCAGTATTGCTGTGGTTTTAATGTGCTGTTTATTTCTCTGTGAAGTTTCCATGTTATTAGACTAGATTGAAGAGAGCATTAAGATGTTTTGTGTCTTTGATTTAAACTTTAGCAGTAAAAACAGTGTTCATATTGGTATAATTTTTTGTGAATCTTTTTAAATGAATTGATTTAAAACTCAGATTCGACTGTTCATTCATGTTTTCAGTCAAAAAGGTTGTCTTGTAGTGTCTTTAGTGTGTTAAAATGTTTTAGTAAAATTGTCATTAAATATGCTGTTCATTAAAATGTCTTAATTATGCTGTTGCTTGTAAATGACAACGATTGAATATTCTCCTGTGTGTTCATTTAGACTTCATTTCTAATTATTATTCCAGTTATTCAGATATCACTGTTTTTCTGTTTCTCTCAGTCTGAGCAGCCTGGTGAAGTCGGCAGACACGGGAAATGGAGTGTCGTTTCATTCAGGTGACAATGTCACGATGGACCTGGAGCCTCAGACTCTGGGAGTGTCGTTCATCGACAGGGCCATGCAGCTGGTAAATGTGGTCTTTTGTGTGGATTTAACAGTAACTTCTGACTCCTGGATTGTTAAGTGCACTCAGCACATTTTTCTTGACTTATCTATGAGGCGTAAAATCCCTGGTTGACCTTTTGGCCCCAGTGTTAATGTTACATCTTTTCCAAGACTTGCAGTATCAGTGCACTAGTTTCTAATGGGATTCTGTGTATCATTAATCACAATGAAAATTCTAGTCTATTTAAGATGTTAAAAGTAGAGGTCAACTAATATGAGCTTTTTAAATGAGACAATGGCGATAAACACTTACACTATCATTCACAAGTAAGCTTTTTTTTTTAATAATATTTTATTTGATCAAAAGTGACAAGACTTTTATAAAGTGGCAAAGGATTTCTATTTCAAATAAATGCTGTTCTTTTGAGCTTTCTGTTCATCACAGTTTCCACCAAAATATGAATTAGCACAACTATTTTCAACATTGATAATAATTAGTGCTGTCAAACGATTAATCACATCCAAAATAAAAGTTTTTGTTTACATAATATATGTGTGTGTACTGTGTATATGTATTATGTGTATATAAATACACACACATACAGTATATATTTTGAAAATATTACATGTATATATTTATTTTATTTATATTACAAATAAATATATTTAATATATAAACAGAACATATTTTTCTTAAATATATACATGTATGTGTGTGTATTTATATAGACATAATAAATATACACAGTACACACACAAACAAAAACTTTTATTTTGGATGCGATTAATCACGATTAATCGTTTGACAGCACTAAAATAATCATAAATGTTTCTTGACCAGCAAATCAGCATATCAGAATGATTTCTAAAGGATCACGTGACACTGAAGACTGGAGTAATGTTGCTGAAAATTCAGCTTTTCATCATAGGAATAAATTACATTTTAAAATATATTTAAATAGAAAACAGTTTTTTAAAATTGTAATTATATTTCACAATATTACTGTTTTATTGTATTTTTGCTAAAATAAATGCAGCCTCTGTGAGAAAAAGCACCATTTAGGAACAGTAAAAAAAAAGGACTCCAAAATTTTTAATGGCAAACAACTTTATGCCAAGTTTATTGCCAATAAACATAGTTATTTGCTAATAATCGCAGATTTCAGTGCCTGAATTTTTTAATTCACCTCGTTGATTTCAGTCTCTAGCTAGCTGTGGGTTGAAGCATTTGTGTCTGATCTGGATTCTCTGGCTTTTATTATTAGGATGAGAATTTTGCAGACTCTGGTAGACAGCCAATCACATTTGAGAATCCTCTGTACTCGACTGCAGCCGGCCCATCCAGCGATCCAGCAGTAATACACGCTACACAGGTATATTTCCTTCTCAAAAGCCTTAGACTTAGTTCACACTGCAGGCTAAAGTGGCCCAAATCTGATTTTTTTGCCCAAATGTGACCCATATCTGATTTTCTTATGACAGTCTGAACTGCACACTTTCATATGTGGTCCTAAATCGGATACATATCTGATGTTTTGCAATGCGACTTCAGTCTGAACGGCCATTTTTACATCATTGAAATGCGACAGATGTCACAATTCTGCACTGGAGGAGGCGGGAAGATTAAAATCACAATGGCAGACAGTATATAGACAATACTATCACTTCGTTATTTAGGCTTCGATTGCACATTAACTTAAAAATTGCTAAACACACGCTAACACGAGCAGCATCCATTTTTATTTCCGCGCAAACAGTGCGCTGCGTCTGACGTCACGTCGTCTTCTGCGCGTGCGGGTCACTTCAGGGCCATATACGGTTCACACATGAGACTGATGGATTTCAGTAAAAAATCCGATCTGAGCATTAAGACCTGCAGTGTGAACTAAGCCTTACATAACCCTCTAGACCAGGGATACTCAAATCTGGTTCGCAAGATCCACTTTCCTGCAGAGTTTAGCTCTAACCCTAATCAAACACACCTGAGCAATTCTAATCGACGTCTACAGGATCATTAGAAAATCACAGGTAGGTGAGTTTGATCAGGGTTGGAGCTAAACTCTGCAGGAAAGTGGATCTCGTGAGCCAGATTTGAGGATCACTGCTCTAGACATTGCTTACAGTATAAATGAATCATGTTCGACCTGAGCGGGTCTTGTGCTGAGTTTCGTGTTTCTGTGCTTCATACAGGTCACTGTGAACGTCAGCGGTGACCAGGTGGAGAATAACTTCTCAAACCCTACGTATAACGCTCATGAACAGGCAGTGGAGGTGAAGAGCGGACCTGCAGAGCAAACGACCACACAGGTGGGAACGTCTGAACATTGGTCCACAGTTCAGTCATTATTTCCTGTTGTTTCTCCATCATGCCACCATGTTTATTTTATTTTATTTTTTGTTTATTTTTTTTTTGCAGGAGTCCAAATGGAGTTTCTTTAAAAGAAAACTGAAGCCAAGCACAACATTTGAAAATCCTACATATTCAGAGGTGAGTAGAATTGACTATGTTAACATTAATTTATAACTTCACTTGTCTGAGTAATATTGAGTGAAAGAAGAAACTGCCAATTGTAGAAAGTCAAGCGATCGAGGAAACACAAGTATTAGGTTTGCGTTTTGTTTAAGCAGACTCGTTTATCGAAAGTGATTTACAGATCACAAGAATTTTGCCAACAATATTCATAGTACACAGTGCCAAGTTTATAGTATTTAACAAAATTAGTACGTAAGCCAGAACATAGGTGAAATCTATCTTTAATATATAAATATTAAAAAAGGAACACAAAAGTACAGTATATATATATATTTTGTAGTTCATTATACTCTTCAGAGTTATCATTAGCTAAAATTAAAAACCATTAAAAAAAAATGTAATTACTTGAAATAAACCTGACTAAAATATAAAATCCTTTTTATATATACTACTATTATAGCATTTATTAATATTTTAAATGAGTTTTTATTTTTATATTTTGTTTTCCATTTAATTTTAGGTTTGGTTTTGGTCATTTTGTCCTTTTGTCATTTTATTAGGGTTTTTTTTCAATTTCTGTTCAGCTTTATTTCAGTTTTCACCATAGTAATTTTAGTACTTCAACTTAAATATATTTATTTTTTATTTTTCTCAATTTAATAAAACTAAAATTACTGAAACTTGGGCGTTAGAATGAAAACAGAAAATCTAATAAAATAAAATCTGATTCAAAACGTTAACAAAAATTATAATAGCATATCAATGATACTAAAATAACACTTGCGATTTTATTTGATTTTGTCCCTTAAAAGCATCAAAATAATCTATCACCAGTATTTCCACAGGAGAAATGAAATGCATGTGGACAGGAATATTCCCATAGCTGTAAAGCATGTAAATGCTCTTTTCAGAATAAAGTTTTAACCAGAATATGGGTCTTAATGTGAGAATGATGCACATGTGGTCAAAGTTGACGTTGTCTTTGTGTCAGATGCAGGATGAGCAGATGCATGGAGCTTCAGACGCCAGCTCTTCATCACAGCCGTCTCCTTTCGTTCCTCCTCCCAAACCCCAGAAACGAGAGAAACTGAGCGCCTATTCACCGACAGAGGACACCTTTACAGACACGGCCAACCTGGTTAAAGAGGACAGTGAAATATGACCATCACACACACGGGAAAATACAAAGAAACACTCCCTTTGCACAGAATCTATTTTTATATGCAGCCTGCATACGACAGAAATCATTTTAAGATTATTTTTGAAACAAAAAAAAAAGTATAGATGAGAATAGATGAAATGTTTGGATAGCCTACAGAAAAGAGACTTTGCCTTCTGATACTTTGTATGCCAATTCATGTTGTATGATTCTTTTTTTTTATTATTATTGTATCGTCATATTTGTATATCTTTGCACTGATGCTGCTGAAGGAGAATGTTATGAATATTTTGTACATTTGTAAATTGAAAAGATTTTGTTTGATAATATCCTCTGTTCAAATGTTATTTTGAAATAGATTATTACTTATTCCTGGAGATTCGCGCGCACACACACACACACATATGCCAACGATACTGAGTAAAAGTGCTTTGAGAGCCAGCTGAGACTTTGCCATTTGAGCTGATTATTCATAAAGGAATAGTTCACCCAAAAATTACTATTCACCCTCAGGACATCCAAGACGTAGATGAGTTTGTTTCTTCATCAGAACAGATTTGGAGAAATGTAGCATTACATCGTTTGCTCACCAATGGATGCTCTGCAGTGAATGGGTGCCGTCAGAATGAGAGTCCAAACAGCTGATAAAAACATCACAATAATCCACACCACTCCAGTCCATCAATTAATGTCTTGTGAAGTGAAAAGCTGCATGATTGTAAGAAACGAATCCATCAAGACGTTTTTAACTTCAAACCGTTGCTCCCAGCTAAAATACCAGTTCATAATCCATTATAATGCTTCCTCCAGTGCAATTTTTCATTTTTAGGTGAACTATTCCTTTAAACTGTTTCTGCCACTGAGAAAACACAACATGTATGCATCACTTATGTACATATACCTCATTTGTGGAGCAGCCAGAAAAAAGAGCAAAAACACCACAGCACGTCTGAAGTATCACTTATGTGCAGATCTACTGAGAGCTATTAAAGGAATAGTTCACCCAAAAATGAAAAATCGCTCATTATTTACTCACCTGTTCTAAAAACAAGCATAAAACTAGTTCATATGACTTGTGCTTTATCTTTTAAGTCTTCTAAAGTTGTAAAGTAACTCTGTATAAGGAACTGACACCGAATTGCATGATAAAGAGCTGCTTATTTTCCTCAAAATAACAGCATATGGGTTTCAAATGACATCAGGGTGAGGAAATAATGACAGAAATGGTGAACTACTCCAAATATGTGATGCAGAGAAAGAGACTCAATAAAGTCTGAAAGTATGATAATGCAGTGACATATTCTGCTGTAAACACATTTTCATAGAAGTAGAAGACATACCACTTCTTTTTTATATATTGAAATAATACTTGAAATTTCCCAGTTTAAATGCATGTGATTATAACTGTGATATCCGGAGATCTCTGATGTCCCATCAGCGTTTCAAGGGCTTTCCTTACTTACTTTCCCATCTGATGAAGTGCATGGACTGTGAAGTCAATATATTTTAAATGATTTTGTATATTAAAGACAGTAAAAAAAAAGAATATTATGAATTTATTCTTCTTGACATGCCGATTATGTTACTATAGAAAGGAACTGGAAACAAATTAATGCTGCTGTGAAAAATCAAATAAATTTGTTTTTATAAGAAATGGTAAGATCTTTTTGTTTTGATGTACAACAGATATATATATATATATATATACACACACACACACACACACATTTAATCCATTAAGTGAAACCATATTGTCGATTTGATGTTGAGATGAAGGTGTTGGAGTCAAAGTGGAGGCAGATGAATGTAAGCTTAGGGTTTAAGCAGACTAAATGACTGGAGAAGTCTTGCTTTCGTCAGAATATCCATTTATGACATTTTGATTAAAAATGATATGGTCAAACATTTTAAAAAAACAAAACACATAAATGAATCCGTACGTTGTGGGGCACCAAAGGGTACTTTATTTATGTAAAATGCAACAATATATAAAATATATTTTTATTTGTTTGAATTAATGCATGGCCCTGCATCACAAATGCTGAATGAAATTCAATACTTTTCTTACTAAATTTGAGGTGCTGATTGCAAAAATAGTGCCTGTTTCACTCTATACATCACTTTTTCACAAATGATGCATTTCATAGCATTTTTTGCTTTCAACAACAAGGTGAAGAAGTCTTGTATTCTCCCCCTAATCAGCAGAAACTTGCCACAAAGACATTTTCCCGTCTTACTCTGGGTCAGGTTGCAACCATTTTTTCAATTCACAGCCAAATTCTGATTCCCCCTTTTTCTGCTACTTTGCAGATTGTAAGTTAAATGATATGAAACCCTTGACATTGAACTGCTGTTCGTGATGAACTCGCATGGCGATTTTTGAACTCAGCATCATCAAATTAGGTAATATTAGTCCTTTTTTTGCAAATCGGCTGATTTTTTTTTTCAAGCTGCAGGGCTGTGTGATAATTGTTGCATACAGCAATCACAGTTTCAAAGACTAATTCAGAAGGAAGATGCTCGTCTTGATATGTTGAGCTGCAGTGTTGTTTTCAGTGATTCTTTCTAGAGATGTTCAGCTCTCCTTCGTGGAAGGCATTATAAGGTTGGTGAAGATGTCTGCTATACATGTCAGCAGGTACGAGAGGGGAATCCAGAGGAACTTGGCGTCCCAGCCTGCGCTGTAACGTGTGCGGGGATAGCACGCTGAAAGAGCGTGTTGCATACATGACGTTACTTTGGAAAGGTCACTGCTGGCCAGAATCTTCATGGAGAATTCCTGCACTTTTTTATCTGGAAGAAAAGATTGAGAGAAATGTCAGTACAACAACATAACAGTATCATCACACGTGAGGCTCTGCCACAAAACAAGGCTACAAATCCTCCAATATAATTAACAATGAACTATTTCACTCAATATTTGTGTGTGTAATGTATTTTTAGAGCATTGTGGTATCGACTTACTAACATGCTAATGCTAAGCAAGACTATTATTGAAGTTGTTAGTCAAGTATGGCATGTTTCATTGGATGAGCACGTTTGCATGAACTATTCCTTTAAATGCATCATGAGCTAAATCTAAAGCAGTGTTGTGTTGCATGAAATCTGCACTGATTTGACATCAGAAGCACTCACAGTCCTGCAGGTACGAGTCTCCGTATGCTCTCCTGACCTCTGCTCGGAGGTTGTTCCACCGTTTCCTCAGATCATCTTCAATGAGGCCTAGATCTGTCACTTGTGTCTTGAAGAAGCCTGGTTCAATGATACTTACTTTCACTCCAAAGTGCATCATATCTCTCCTGATATCAGCAAGAGAGAATAAATGATTTTAGAGAGATTATTAGACGTTGAAGTAAAGATGGAAATCTCAAAGAAGTTGTAGTATGGGTACGGTTTAAAAGTTTTACCAAGTTATGACCATAGTTAGAAATGGATTTTGTTGGCTCTTTTTAAAAAATGTCAGATAATATTATCAGCTTGTTAGCAATATAAAATAATATGTTTGTATTTTTATTAATTTAGTAATTAATTATTACATTTATTAATTAATTCACACATTTTATCTATGTATTTTATTTACTTATTTGTAGTTGAATTTATTAATTTCAGTCATTATGTCCTGTGAAACCTGTACTTTTGAAACTCAAATATTGTAGCCAATAAGAAATACATCTTGTTGGCTGTTTTTAATAAAAGTTTATATATATTTATATTATATTATCTCTCTCTCTCTCTCTCTCTCTCTATATATATATATATTTAAAAGAATATATAAAATGTACTTATGTATGCATATATACAAAATAAATAAATTTATGCCATAATGACCTTTAAAATTAGAAATGGATTTTGTTGGCAGTTTTTTATAAAAGACAGATGATTTTATTGTCTTGTTAACAATATAATATAATAAATTTAATGCTTATTATTTTTATTATTTTATTTGTAATTATTACATTTTATGTATATATTCATTAGAATGTATTTTTCTATTTAAATAAAGATTTTTATTAAATACATTTCTTTAAAAAAATATGTATTAAATAAATAATAATAAAAAAAAATTTAAGCCATGATGAGCTACGAAATGTGTACTTTGTACAATGCTAAAAGATCTTGTTGGCATGTCTCGAAGTTTAATTTTTGTTAGACACCTAGACATACCTCAAGCTATCAGAGAAGGCCTCCACACCATATTTAGCGAGACAATATCCTCCCCCGATGAGTGAGACTCTGCCCAGTATGCTGGCCACATTCACCACCCGACCACGAGCCTTCTTCAGCAGAGGAAGAAACTTCAGAGTCACCTCAATAAGACCGATGAGGTTTACGTCCAGAACCTTCTTAAAGTCCTCCAGCTGCATCCATTCCATGGGGCCGATGGGGACCGAGATGCCTGCATTGTTCACCAAACCCCACAGACCTGACATAAGAAAACATAAGAAATGTAGTGTACATGCAAATCACACAATGAAAATAATAATTTACTCACTCTCAGGCCATTCAAGATGTAGATGATTTTGTTTCTTCATCTGAAAAGATTTGGAGAAATTTAGCATTACATCATTTGCTCACCAATGGATCCTCTGCAGTGAATGGGTGCCGTCAGAATGAGAGTCCAAACAGCTGATAAAAACATCACAATAATCCACAAGCAATCCACACCACTCCAGTCCATCAGTTAAGATCCTGTGAAGTGAAAAAATGCATGTTTGTAAGAAAGAAATCTAGTATTAAGACATTTTTAACTTCAAACTGTTGCTTCCAAATAAAATATGAGTCCTCTATCCATAATATTGCTTTCTTCAGTTAAAAAGTTGTCGCGACTGAATTAGGAGAGAAATATGCACAGATCAAGCACTGTTTACAAGCAAAAACAGTCCAAAACAGTTCTAAACAAATATGTTGGTGGATTTTGGTGTGAGACAACAACAGAAAATGGACTGGATTGGAAGTGTTATTATGGATTATGTACTTGTATTTTGGCCAGAAACAACGGTTTAAAGTTAAAATGCCTTAAAGAAGGATTTGTTTCTTACAAACATGCAGCTTTTCACTTCACAAGATATTAAAAAAAGGAGTCATATGGATTATTGTGATGTTTTTATCAGCTGATTGGACTCTCATTCCGACGCACCCAATCACTGCAGAGGATCCATTGGTGAGCAAGTAATGCAATGCTAAACTTCCAAAAACCTGTTCTAATGAAGAAAAAAACTCATCTACATCTGGATGGCCTAAAGGTGAGTAAACTGTCAGCGAATATTAATTTTGGGCTGAAATATCCCTTTAAGGTCAAAGGTCACTGAAGTATGCAAACATGTCAGGTGCATTACGAGAAAAGTAAGTCGTTCTATAATAAATGATGCAGCTTTGGTATGAGAATGGCATTCGCCTGAAGATGCTCCTCCAGGTCAACTAAAAGCGCTTGTCCAAGGGTTGCAGATTTATGAGTTTGTCTGAGGGCTGTGTGGTCGTCAAAGAGCCTGTATCTCGGCTTTATCTCTCGCTGTGCTTGACTCGAGCTGGCACCCTATCTGACTGTCCGTCTCACCTCTCTCCCCGGTCTCGCTGCGCACGCGCTCCCGCGCACTCTCGACGCTCGCGCTGTCGGTAACATTGAGCAGAAGCGTCCTGAGTCTGGGGGAGGCCGCCGCGCGCAGTCTGGAGGCACCAGGTTCCGTGAGACACGCGGCGATCACGTGAAACCCCCGCCGGTCGAGCTGCCGCGCCGCGAGCTCTCCGAAGCCGCTATCGCAGCCCGTCACCAGGACGTGTTTCTCGTGGATGCCGCTGATCTGACGGGAGTCTCGGAAGAACCAGACCGCGGCGACGAGCGCCAGAACGGCCAGAGAACAGCAGCAGCAGCACAGCAGATCCGCGCAGAGGAGCACCTGCGGAGGGAGATGATGGGTGAAGCTGTGCTGGATAAACACTGGCCTTTCCAGTTGTTCTATGATATGGAGGGCCAAATTACTCAAAATTAAATAAATGAATCTCAAAAATGATCAATTTTTCTTTTATGCCAAAAATCATTAGGATATTAAGTAAAGATCATGTTCCATGAAGATATTTTGTAAATTTCCTAACGTAAATATATCAGAACTTAATTTCTGATTGGTAATATGCATTGCTAAGAACTTCATCAGCCAAATATTGTCATATCCTAACAAACCATACAGCAATGGAAAACTTATTTATTCAGCAATTAAATTATTCAGTTAAAAAAAAACTGACCCGTATGACTGGTCCAGGGTCACAAATGAGCATTTTTCTCAGGCTCCTGTGTTTACGTTCAGTTATTTCACTTTAATGGCAATGAAAAGAACCTAGGCTATTCATTGCCACTAAATTGAATTTACTGAACCTACACATAGGAGCCTGAGAAAAATGCTCATTTTAGAAGAAAATTTCAAACAGCACTTAGAGGCTTTTGCATCTGAACTCTTCATATAGACTTTTACTTTGTATATCAGGCAACATTTTTTTTTCCCACTTACACACTATAGTGTACAAAAACACTGCACTGAGAAATCCAGTGTTATCCAAATGTTATTAAAGCAAAATATAACTCGAAAAATTAGATTTACTAGACATGTCCATGATTTAAGAGTTTTTCTCTCATTTTTTAATTCCAAATTTTTCTTACCTTTTAAATATTTACCACTGTAAATGCAATTGTAACAGTTATTGTTATTACAATAACACTATGACATTGGTATTTGACCCCACTTTCATCAATCAGTCAATAAATAATGGCAGGAATATCTGAAAATCTTAAATTTTATTTGTAGGTGTGTATTATATTTTGTGTATAATATAGTAGTTTTTGTTCATTTATTCAGATTTTTATTCATATATTGTTTATTTATAGATTTTATTTAGAATTTTATGTGAATATTTTTAATTGTTTTTCTTTTTTTTAATTTATACAAATTAAGTGGATTTTTATGTAGATATTTATGTATTTATTTTTATATATTAATATAGTTAGTTTTTTCATGTGAATTTTAAGAGATGGTGTTTACATTCTCACCTGAACAAAGTCCAGAAGCACCTATCAACAAAAGTACTTTATTAACTTTTAAAGAAGAGACAAAAAGGAGAGCAAAAGTTGTGATAACTATCACTTTGAGAGAAAAGGTTAAACTTAAATGTACCCTTGGCGTCCTCCTCACTAGACTGAAAGTGTGTTGCTGGCAGATTCCTATTTAGTAATTAGTTCACAGTGAAAGTTTATCCGCATAAACTTCCACTGAGACTGACCAGATTAAAACTGATTATAGTGCACAACCTTGCGGTCAAATGGAGAAACGCAATGTTTGGCCGTCTGATTCTCACAAAAAAATATAACGCTACATTTCGATCAATTAAGCACGTTTTTCTTTAGGTTCTTCATTAGCTTAATGCAAAATTGCATGATTTAATACAACAATTTTCCTCCATTACATCTAACACGATTTATTTTTTGGAGTATAGAATATTGGCTATATAGAAACGAAACACTTGTAATTTAATCTGATGTTAACAAAAATGTAATTGTGGACAAATCATTCAACAGCCACTAGGTGGCGTCGCAACTACTGTATAATTGAATGTTCCCTCATTTCTCTGTCAGTGATTTATTGCAAAAATCATTTACAGCTTTGGAATTTTCATTAACAAATCATGCACACATTAATTCCTACTATGCTTTATACATTAATGAAATAAAGACACAAATTACCTGATTGTGTTAAGAACAGACAAAACGTACCATGACTAGTGCAGTTGTCAATACTCATTCACTGTGAAAACCAGCAGATCTTTTGTTTCTTAACTCAGGATTTCCACTCCTGTCCTGATCCCGGTGCACCGAAGAGTTCAAGGACCACAAACCGACCGCGGGGTCAAAGGGTGCCAAACGCAATAAACATCACCGAGGTTGTGCGATAAACCCGGCCTACTTTGGTTTCTAAACATTCAATACTGAGTTTGTGTGCCCATGTATTACTAAATCTGTGGTCAAAATAGGTGGCGAAATGACACTTTGACAGGTTCGGATTTAGCTGATTGAATAACAGGCTTCACAAGTGTGGTAAATGCTGGTAAAATGACGGTTAGCGTAGTGTAATAATAACTCTGTATGTCATATACATTTTTTAAGAAAGGTATTCAGTTCTGTGCTTAAATAAACAAATCACTTGTTTAATATTCTCTAAAGAAAGTTGAGATATTTTATATAATGAGAGTATATTTATACTGCATGGGAAAGTCTGAAATGCTGTAAAAGTAAGGAAAAATATTTCTTTGTGATCCAGAAAATCTTACAGGAAAAACAAAACTCCAAAAATGTTACAGAAAACATTTTAAAATTTTGTTTTTATTTATATTCAATATTGCAAAAATGTACAATAAAGTTTTAATTGATTTACATATGGGTCATTCTATAATTAGGGTACCTTTCATGTCCATTGATGATAATTATTTTTTTCTATCAATTTTCTTTAGAAATATCATATTTTATCCATTAAGAGAATACATACTGTAATCTCTCACACATATTTTGTGCACGCTGTTTGCTTGAAAATGTCTGTTAAATTACAGTTTTTGCAATGTTCGCTTTTGAAATGAGTGGGCCTTGAGTTCAAAATAATGCATAAAGATGTTAAAGTCAAGATTATGTATTTTAAATTTATTTCTACAATCTAAATGCCGTAGAAAAATAGACTGAGGTTAAATTTAATTTTCGTTCAAATAAGAAAACATTTAATTTTGCTCATTACTAACCATACTTCCCCCTGAAAGTGGAAAAATGGTTTATTCCATCCATACGCTGCATGACCGCAGCATAGAGAATTGGCTGTTTATGCTTTCAGAACTGACACTTTTGGTTTAACAGCATATTTTAAGAGGAAAGCATCCGCGATTAAGGTTGGCATGTAGGAGAGAGGCAGCCAGAGGAACTTGGCATCCCAGCCTGGAGAATATCTGGTCCGAGGATGGACCGCAGCCACCGCATGCTCCATACAGCTGACCACCTTCATCAGATCTGGATCCAACATCTTCTCAAACCTCTCCTTAACCAACAGCTTGGCTGCAAAGGGACATCAGGAATGTATGTTAACTTTCAGAACTAGTACTGCAAACAGTTTGGGAGTGTGACCTTTATTTAAAACCGATTATTGGATTTGAACTCACATCTGTCTATGAAATCACTGCCGTACTCATCCTTGACCTCCTGAGGCAACTTTTTCCATAATCTCTGAAGATAACTCTCAAAGATAGCGGAGTCAGTAACGCTTGTTTTGAAGAATCCAGGTTCAATGCATAAAACCTTCACTCCAAACGGTGCCATGTTCCTCCTGGAGAACAAAGACAAATGCATTTAATATAGTCAAAAGCAGCAATAACCAGGATACAAGCACAGGAAAAGTAGAGATAAAGATAGAAAGATAAAATTGCCACATTTGAAAGAATGGATTGTAGTAATATTGTTGGTTTGGTGGTCAATTTCAACTTCCCTAATTACATTTGAACATGTTAGAGAATTTATTACTGTTAAAACTAAAATTAGTTAATATTTTGAGTAATTGAAATAAAGCTGAATTAATAATTATTATTATTATTAATATAACTAAATACATATATTTATGTAGATATATATTTATATATTTATGTTTATTAATTATTTATATATATTTATGTTTTTTTTATTAAATATACTGGAAATATATTGATCACTGAAAATTAGAAATGTTGGCAAAAAGCTGTAATAAGTTTAAGTTCAAGATTACTGAAATAAGAATATAAAAAAAATAACAAAACAACATATAAAAAAAAAATTGCTTAAACTTATGGGTAAAACTGAAAATATAAAAATAAAAGCTAATTCAAAATAGTATATAATAGTATATAAATAATACTAAAATAACAGCTAAGGCGCTCTAAATGAGATTTTACGTGTGTTTTAAGATTGTCTTGTTGTTTGGCCATATTGCACTCTTTATACACAGGTAAACTGGACATAAACTACATATATTTCTAGAAACATAAGTATTCAGGGGAAAGAGAAACCTAAGATCCTAATCTGCATAATTCCTGATATAAAAAAAAAAAAAGTGTTAAAATACTCATTATAGCTGCACCTTTTGGCCAGTTCTCTACACGGACTCTTGCAAACACTCTGTACATTTTAACTTTCATGATGATTGGCCATTCACAGCTGAAGTTATCACCTGCTGTACTTCAGCTGCAGTCCTTTGTGCTGACTAATCAGATATTTTTAGAATATGTTAGCATTGGCAGCAGAGGAAACGCTTCCCAAATTAAAATGTACTCGACTGAATGGTTGCAGTGTTATCATGATGATTAATTGCAAATGGTTTCATTTTGTTTGGACTTTGCATTCATAAAATATATGCTAATTAATGCATACGCCACACCCAAATACTATATTGGCTTGTATCTGAGAAATGCTTTGAATTTGAATTTCTTTGACCAGTTTTTGTCAGGAGAGTCTCCATATTCGGTTACTGGACATACTGACCTCAGACTGTCATTAAAAGCCTCTACTCCATACTTAGTAATGCAGTACGCTCCTCCCAGAGTACTAATCCTTCCAAACACACTGGCCACATTAACCACTCTGCCCTTGGCCTTCTTAATGAGCGGTAACACGCTCAGAGTGATAGCAACAACCCCGATCAGATTGACATTGATCATTTGTGTGAAGTCCTCAATTTCCAGCCAGTCATTGGGAGCAGTTGGGAAGGAGATCCCAGCGTTGTTGACCACGGCCCACAGACCTGCAAACACACACAACTCAATAAAACCGTTTTCTTTCATCACAGGGGATTGCAAAATATACAGGAAGTGTGATGTGAGAGTCATGTGAAGAAACTACTTGACCAACAACTTCATTAAAGAAGAGAAGGATATGAGAAGGTTAAAAAGGATAATATTAGGAATTTCATTATTCCAACAACAAGAACATAATTAATTAAAGCATTTATTTTTACTAATTACTCCTGACATTTAATATACAGTCGTGGTCAGAATTATTGGCACCCTTGGTAAACATGATCAAAGGCGGCTGTGAAAATTAATCTGCATTGTTAATCCTTTTGATCTTTTATTTAAAAAATTCACAAAAATCTAACTTTTCATTGGATAATAAGAATTTAAA